>LVTN01000004.1:1204937-1268783 GCA_001649415.1 Musa itinerans
TGTCCCCTAATTGGGTTGGCCCAATTCTAATCCTAATTATGTGCTAACTACGAATTTTAAGATATTTATTAAGCTAAACAAAGTCCGTAAGTTTAGGTTTCTTCTAGCGAGTTTTCGACGATCTTCCGGCGAACTTCTGATGATCTCTCAGCAATGTTCCAACGGACTCCCGACAAGCTCTAGGACTTCACGATGATCTTCTTGGCGAGTTCCGACGAGCTTCTTTGGCAAGTTCTGGGACTTCTCGGTCAATTCCAACAGAACTTCTGACGAACGTCTGGACTTTCGACGAACTCTCGAACTCCCAACGAAATCGCGTTCTTGACTCCGGGACTTCATTTTGCTTTATGCCTTGCTATCGTAGTTAATCATGCATATGTAAAAACACATTTTGATCTAAATAATTATTACTAAGCATGAATCATATTGTCCGGCATGTCATTGGTTTATCGACGCTTCGTCTGATTCTTCGACGTATCATCCTCTCTTACGCTTTATTACCCAATCGGCCAGTTGACTTCTGCAATTTTGATATTCTTGGCGCAATTTTCGCTCTTCTTAGCTCGATACCTGAATCCATGGCCTGAAGCCTTTTGTCGATACGTCATCCGATCCTCCGGTTAGACGTTTAATCTTCTAATATGTTTCACCGGCTCAACATGATTCTTTCTATTTTAATTGTCTCATCTTGATCGAAGCATTCTACGTCACTTAAAATGTAGATTAATTTATAAATAATTATCAATTGATTTCATCATCAAAATTCAAAATTCAATCGATATGAGACCCGACCCTATTGAGAACACATGGCACGCGTAAATAGAGATTGAAGCAAGTGGGTCTGATGAGATTGAAGCAAGTGGGTCTGATTGAAGCATCGAGGGTTCAATGATTAAAACCGAATCATTCACGAGACAAGGCTAACGTTTGCTACAAGGACAATGACTTTGGAGGGTGAAGGTGTGTAGTGCAAGCTGAGACAGGATGAGGCACTACAAAAAAAAAAAAAAGCTCAAAAATGAAGTGTCTTCTTTTTACTACTTTAAAAAAGAGGGAATTTTTTTATATATATCTGTTAGATATATATTTAATAGGAAGAGGTGAATGAAGACTAGTGTATTGCTGATTAGTGGGATGGCAGTGTCCAAATTATGGTCCGATCACTGTATTCTACATAGGTTATGAAAATATGATGATGAATCATAATATCAAAACGTTTAGGAAGCAACATCTGCGCTATGAGTTAGGAGATCAATTTGACTGTAGGCTTGTGGAACAGCAGTGATATGTACATGTTACCAAATGGTATACAACCGTGATGTATTTGATTCATCAAACACCATCATTTCATTTTAGTTTGACAGACATCGAAATTAGTTGAATAATCTTTTTCTTTTTAAAAGATTTTTTTTTTGCCAAAGATTTATATATATATATATATATTCGATTAACATTTTGATTAGATGATCACTTAAATCAAAAGCGCAATCAATTAATATTTTGATTCGAGTTACCAACCCCTTTGGATGGATGATGTGATGGTCCAGTGGAGCTCTCCGAGTCCCATCCGCATGGTACGCCAGTCTGACAGGGTCGCTGCTGCTGCTGCTGCTGCTGCGGCGGCGGCCCTCTTTTACTGCCTGTTACTGCGACTTCCGAATCCCTTGCCCTTTATGGACGACGCTGAGGTGGTCCAATCACCTGAAGCGAGCAACACTGGGGTGCGTGTAAAGTTGTCAGCCGCCACCCACCCACCCAAAGATGGAGAGAGACGAGGAGGAGTTTTGGGTTTGGAGGGAGATGGAGATTTTGTACGACGTGAGAATCCGTCGACAGTGGCTCTGGAGGTATCTCTTTTGCTCTCTCCTTTTTTCACGGTGCACTCACTCACTCTCTCGCCTTCCCAGGTAAATTGTTGGACAAGCCAATTCCACCTGCAGAGGAGATTGATTGGTCCTGTAGGTTAAGTAATAAAACAAACCATCACGACGATACCCATCTCTCTCTCTCTCTCTCTCTCTCTCTCTCTCTCCTAACTCTGTCGTGGAGGAGGAGGACCACGAGGAACCGACAGAACAAAGTGGGGGTTGTGGTATGTATGTACCTCTCTCCAAACATGAATGAAACATTCCAGTAGCCTTTCGTAGAACGTATCCGAGAAGGCCTACCCATAATGAAACCCAACTGCTGCAGCCCGAGAGACGTGAGTTCTGTCTGTCAAGCCTGGCAAAGGACTTGGGGGCGACTACTCCATTCACCTACCTACAACACGGCAGGCAAGTTGGGGCCTTGCAGCGAGACAAGGCTAACTCGTCTGGATATGGACATGACGATGGCCATGGTATGTATGACTTGAGAAAGTGGAGGAACATGATGTGTTACAGCAGCCCTACATCACATCCATCACCACAAAATTACAAAGCTACAGAAAACAACAAACAATTGAACCAACGGTGGTTGATAGACGATCCAGAAAGACCAATGAACCAGAAATTAGGGGAGGGCAAGAAACAAGAAATTTAGCAAAGGCGGAGACGAGTTCCTTCCTTCCTTCCTTCCTTCTTTCCTTCCTAGAACTAAAGCCTTAAGGAGAGATCAAGCTTGGACTTGTCCTCGCCAGTGCAAGTAGTCGTCGCTCGTGCATCGACGGAACCAGGAACAACATCTGGTGGACGGGAAGCCCTCTGCCAATTCAGGAGATCGATAGTCTCGTTGAATCCTGCGCGGTTGCCGCTCATCGTCGCCAAGAACGCATGGTCGTGGAGGCCGGTGGCCAAGCGAGGAACCCCGTGGGAACCGAAGCTCTGTTGGAGGAGTTCGCCTCCACCTCCGCCTCCGCCTCCGCCTCCGCCTCCGCCGCCTGATGAGTGGTGCTTCGTGGGGGCTTCAGGTTTGCATGAGTGTGAAGTGATGGGGAAGGGATATATGCTCAAGTGGTGGACGGGGACGGTGGTGGTGGAGGTGGTGGCGGCGGGTGGGAGGTAAAGGTAGGAGGAGTTCCAGCTGACGCTTCTCTCCTTCTTGTGAGCATTCTGGTGACCTCCAAGAGCCTGCGACTTGAGGAACTTCTTGTTGCAGAAGAGGCAGGGGAAGAGCCTGACGTCCCTTTCGTCGTCGCGGCCGGAGGAAGGGGAGGATGGTGCCAAGGCGAGAGAGAGATCGACATCGACACTGGGCGGCGACTGTGTAGGAGGAGACTCCATAACTCTCTCTCTCTCTCTCTCTCTCTGTGGGTAACCTGATATCTTCTAGCAATTCATGAGAAGACGATAACACATAGCAGCATGCCCCTCCTCTAAAATGCTGCAGTATCCTGTCAATAAGATCAACTCTCGTTGGTTTGGATGAGACCAACTAAATAGAGACAGCCAAACACATGCAGTCTCTCAAGGCTTAAAAAGAGAGCTCAAGATAGATGGTGACACCACATAGACTGAGCTGTTCTTCCACCACCGAAGGACATAATGAACAGGTGAATAGAAAAGCACATACCATTTTGAAGCGATGAGCAATCTGTAGATCGATTGGCTTCCCTCTTGTTGGATACTGGAAATACCAGATAATATGGAAAAAAAAAAAAAAAAAAAAAAACTTGACCTTTGGAGTTTGCGCTACAAAAAGATGACAGGAATCCTTTCTCATTAATGGGTTAAGAACCTGCTCGGGTGGGGTGGGGTGGGGTGGGGTTCAATAAATCCAATCAGACTTCGTGCGGTACCGATGGGAGAAAATTCGCCCATCAATCGCAGCTCCTCGGATGATGCGGCGCGTTTACCCACGCCCAGCAGCAGTAGCAAATTATGCTGGAGAAAATATTTTGAAGGTATAGACTTGTATAAAGATGCATCAATTTATTATTATTATTATTATTATTATTGAGATAAGTAGTTCCTGTTTATCTTGACTTGTGAGAGTGTTAGGGGAATTTAATTTGATCAGACACCTCACCTTCTCCATTATATTCAGACATGCGATCTTAAACCGAGTCGAGTTGACAGAGACGTCATCGACAAATCATAATCCATCGTCGAAAACAATGAGGCAGCAGTAGCACCCACTGGTGCATGACATAGGAACCCACCCAACTTGCGATCCCTGTGCTGCACACGATCAAATTTGGTTGATGTTTTGATCTGCATACGAAAACACATTTTACGATCGCTGCCTAACATGAAAGCTTCTCCAATAATTCAGGACAAAAGGAGGAAGAGGTCCATTTTGGCCGCAGGTGGTCTTGCCTGCCTCGAGTAACAACGAACGATACACGGCTCTTCACGCATTACGTGACGTGCAGTCGTCTCTGTTTTGAGCTGCAAAGATTGAACTGGAACTATCGGATAGATAGATGTTGCATGCTTTCACATCATCCGTGAGTGGCTGTGCATCACAGCTTCTTTGAAAACAACTCTATATGGCTGTGCATCACACTACTATAAGGTTTACGGTATATATCAACAGGGCACTGCTATTCAGGTTGACCACAGATTTTGGAGAATGATGTGATTGATCCCATACAAACTCGTAAATGCCACACAGCATATTTTGCTCTTTCTTTAGGTTCCCAAATTAAAACTGATCGTCAAATATTAGTGATGATACGATCATTATTTTTAATTAATCCACAGTCATTACATGTGAAATCCAATCAGTTTTTATTGGGTATATCATGTCAATTTCAAATATAACGACATTATATAAAATGATATTATATATGTCCATATATTAGCTGATGATTAAAAAAAATGATATTATATAAAATAATATTTTTCAAAACAAGCTTGAATAAATATTTCACAAGTATTAGATGCTTTATGGACATATACTAACTTGATCATTAAAGAATTTTTATCTCGACATAATATTTTTATAGAAAATGTGATGTTTTCTAACCTGAAAAAGGAGAAGGGACACCAAACATTTTCAGAAAATTTATTACTCTAACTATTTTTCTTTTTCATACTACTTGAAAAATAGATCAATTTTCTCAAATCAAATGGTTGATAAAAAGTTGACTTTATCAAGTGACAAGACACAGAGGTCAAACGATCGACCTCTCAAGTATTAGGAAAGATATTATTAAAAATAATAAAATTATGATAATATAGTATCAAAATATTAAAAGGATCATAATAATCTTGTCATAATTTATTTTTCTCAATAATATCTTTCGTAGTCCAAACTTTCGGTGCTACCCGAGGAACAGTTTGGACCACAACATGCTCGATCAAATATTCCACTTACCGAAGGGCCACCTCTTTTTATAGGAGGGTTGCCCGACTCTAGTTATGTTAAACACATAATCCATGGTAGTAACTACAGGCAGATGATAACCACACCGGCAAGAGATGGCTGGCGTTTATGGTAAGAGGTTGACCTGTACGTAAGTGAGACATGGTGCGTGCGATGCCTCCATGGATCGGCAGGCAATGACTCCCTATTAGCTAACCAATTGGAGAAAACTTAACGGGAACAGATCCCTTCTAAGGAAGGACTCGTAAAAAAATGGAAGAGGAATGAGGGCAAATACCATTTGATTCCACAGGGTTCGGCTAGAGTGAGTTTCCAAAGGAGAAGAGGACCACAACCGGCAAATTCAAATAAGAATACGAATAGAATGACTGGACTTGTAGATACCTACAAACGTCACAAGAATGATGTGGATTTAATACCACATATCGATGGAGGTCAACCTCTAGATAATGAGACACTAATTGGACAAACCATGTGGAAGAGATGGAGTTTAAGAATCAGAATCAAGAGGTAATGAAATGCCAACTCTCGATGAGATATATGGATTCATCAGAAGAACCAACTGCATCGATACAACTATGCTTACCTTAGTTGTAACTATCAGTATTTCTCTGAGCTAACTCGATAATCTATCTATAAAGACCACTGTGTTTAAGTATCCCTCCAATCGTGTGCTCCGATTCGAGGTGGAAAAGGTAGCCTCCCAAAGCTACCTACCAACTGGAAGACTAATAAACTAAATTTACTACGAAAAGAAGACTAAAAAAGCTTATAGTTATAGTGTTGTCTAAATCTTGAAGGCCATCATATAGTTATCCAAATCAAAATGGCCGGCCATGTTATGCAAGTTCTCTTGGTATTATTACAAGAGCCTCGGTGCAAGCAAGCCCAACAACAAGCTCGGGTTCAACGTGAGTGCACACGACAACTTCACACCGAACCATCTTTGAGTTATACCCTCAAGAGACGAGAAAGAAAGATGGTGAATCAAAATGCAGCGTCCGAGAGCCACTTCGACTGGTCTGCTGAATCAAAACAATGGCGCGTGGAAGCCATGATGGGATGGGATGTTGGTGGCGGACGAGCGGATGGTTGTGCCGCGCAACCCTCCGCTCGTCCGCCGTCCTTCCTATCCCCCTTCCTGCCGAGACCTTCGCTCCCTCACCTCCTCACCCACTCACCGTGTTGGCTTTTCCACTCGAGAAAGGCTTCCATTACCACAACACTAGTCTTACCCGTTCAATGCATGTGTACTTCTCCGGCATTCGAAAGTGGCAATCCACAGAGGAGACATCACCACAAAGGGCGTGCCCTTTGTCTCTCTCTCTCTGCACACGCTCCGATCACTCAGAAAGGTTGTTTGGATCTCTGATACCACCCCTGGCACCGTCTGATCACGTTGGGTTCTTTGAATCTCTGATGCTGACGGGTTATATCTATCAGATGCATGCATGGCGGCTAGTGTGATGCACGTGGAAGAATGTGAAGCAGGAGGAGATGGGGATGGGACCCCCTCACCACCATGCAACGATGGGCAGTCCAATCATTGTTTCGATTGGTCCAATAAATGGAAGACTCGTAACATCCATAAGTTTCATGATCCATGGAAGAGATGTAGAATCCGTGAGCAACTTAAAAGTCTATTAGATTACATGGAAAAGCCATCGACTGATCATGACTCCAATCAAATAAACTACAAAAAAAATTAAAAAATTGATAGAGAAAATCTTAATTCGATAAACATTTTGGGATTTTCGGAACTAATGTTCTATGTTCTCAACAAAGATGAAAACTTTAAAAATTAAGATTTGATTTTTCTATAAATATCTCATATAATTCTAGATTTTGACGAGAAAAAAATAAAATGCTAGAAATACTTTCGATGCTCTTAAAGTTTTTTTTTTTTTTCCTAAGGTGTGTATAGAGGATGCTTTTTAGGGTTTATATAAGAGGGTATAAAAAATAATATTTTAGTAAGAATAATTAAACAGTATTATAATTGATCTTACACTATAGAAGATTAAGTTTTCCAAAATAACACATTAATCTTATGTTAATTATTTTTTAGTATATTTTTTACTATAAGAATTATTTATTATATATATATATATATATGGTTCTTTCTCTCCCTCCCTGACACCAAAGCTACAGCAACTACGAGCACAAGGTTTTGGTTTGGTTTGCACACACAAAAAAGAAAAAAAGTTATGGGATTTCACGTTGGAAACGTTCGACTACTTCACGACGCAAGATGAAGAAGTCGTTTAAAGAGCACCCCCACTACCAAGACCAGTTCGTTTAGCTGTCCCTATCTCCCTCCCATCTTCTTCACGAGGAAAGCCTAGTGCTGATTCAACCCCACCACAATGCTTTGTCTTGCCTTTCAGTTACTGATGCATTCGACGATGCACAGTCTCCTATGCGAACTCTCAAGGTTTTAAGTGTTCACCCAAGAGGGAGAATGCAAGTGACCTTGCAGCCATCCCACCTCAATCATTGACGGGCACTACCAGCATAAGATCGATGTGATCCCAAGGGATCTCAGTATCCAACTTGCCTGCATTGCATGAGCCCCCATCAGCCCCTCCTCGTTGGTTCTCAGCTCGGGTCCACTGCTAATAATAATAAGCATCTGCCACACATGGACTGCAACTAATCATAGTCTGTCTCTGGTGTGTGTCTCGAATGATAGGATGGTCCGGCAACATGGATGATTAGTTTAGCTGGGAATCATTCGCCGGGAGCTGCTCTTGCGGCATGTGCCATCACGAATAGCTCCCGGCGGCGGACGACAACATGGCCGTCCCTGACATTCTAACACATGGTGCAAACACGGAGGAGGTGGTTGTGGCCGGTGGCAGCTCACCGTTGACGACGGTGGCATCCGAACAAGGTCTGCCCCTTCCCCGGTCGAGACCTCCACATCTCGCATCGCCGCGTTCTCCAAGTGGTCGGGTGGAATAAAGTCGACGGCAGCCAGGACGTGGGTTGCGTCTCTGCTGCCGCTGGCGCACGGCCATGTGCTCGACCGACGCCTACCCCGGCCGGGCCGTGGACGGCGGCTCCGCGTCCGACCTGCCCTAACCCGGAAAGATGATTCGCGTGGCGGGGGTTCAAGTGGACCCCTCCCTCCTTTTCTCCCACGTGCACATGAACATGTCGTGCAGAGATCGACCGGGAAGATGGCCGCACGGCATTTATCATCGTACGCAAACGAAATGTGATATCTGGGTGGGTGAAAGAACCCATCAATCGTCACTTGGAACGACTATATTTCACCCTTTCTTATTGCCATGGACGGCCATGATAGGTAAGAGCAGGTACTAATGGATGCTTAATGACTGCAGGTCGTGATGTCTTCTTGTTAACTTAATTTTAAGTCGGGGAAGGAGAACGCGGAAAGGGTTGGTTGGTAAGAAGAAGAAGAAGAAGTCTTCGTTCGTTCGGCAGGGGAGATTCGCTGAAGACTTGTGATAACGCTAATGAAGCTGAGTCGGACTCTGCGTGGCCGGTGCCGTCGCACACTGAGACGCGTCCCCCACGCCTAACAATACCAAGGTTGGGAAGTTGAGGTTCTACCATATCTCGTCCTTCGCCCTCCATTGGTCCCGCCATTTACCAGTCAATCCAGGTGTCGTAATAGCATTCGTATTTTGCAAGACCGATCGTGTTTCAGGTCTTCCTTCATCTTTTGATTCGTGATGTTGCCATGTCGAGAAAGCCACCGATTAGCCATCGCACGTCGATTTGACTCCAAGCCTCGGGAGTTAAATCACATCGCACGAAGATTTGTCATGTCAAATCCCCAGATTTTTATCAGATATGAAATCTTTCCCATACCCGATAACAAAATCAGATAAAATTAGGATGATATTTGCACAAAAAAAATGTTGGGTGTGAAGTAGGGAAAGCATAGGATCGAATGAGAACCGGGAGAGGGGAAGGGACGGGTTCGACACAGCAGGCACACCTGAGCTTTCCCTGTCACCTCCCCTCACGTCACCTCACCTCCTACACAGGATTAAGAGGAGGACCAATCCCAGGTAACGACGTGCTGCGCTTCTGTCGGAGATTCCCAAACCAACAGAAACCACTGTGAGACGGGCAGATCAATTTCTTATTGGCTCGCTATGTTAGTACACACCACGTGAGCTTCCCCAAGGAGTCGAGCTCCTCGTTAGGCCTCTTCTTACCTTCTTCCCAGACTCTATAAATAGGGCGCTTTTGTCCCTGCTTTGCACACGCTGACTCCTTTCGGAAACAATCCTCTTTCCACTCTTCCTGCTTCCAGCGAGCTGAAGGGAGAAGAAGAGAAAACGCAGCCCTGCCATTCCCTTTGCGAAGAAGAATACTATGGCTTCCGCCACCAGTGCCATGAATTCTCACCCGCCAATCTCCAACACCCACCAGCTTCGCACGCTGTTGGTGGCCAAACCTATCAAACTACAAAGCAAGCAGGCCTTCCCCACCACCCCAAGAATCCGCTGTTCGCTCTCCTCCAATTCCCTTCTCGATTTGGCCACCAGCACCGGCCCAGCCTGCAGTCCGGCACCTTATCGGGAGGAGGCCGCGACGGCTACCTTCACAAAGCCGGCAAGCAAGACGGGGCCGAACTGGAATTTGCTCCAGCGGTTCGCTGCGGCGGCGCTGGACACGATCGAGGAGGCTTTCATATCGAACGTGCTCGAGCGCCCACACCCGCTGCCCAAGACCGCGGATCCTGCCGTCCAGATCTCGGGCAACTTCGCCCCTGTGGGCGAGCAGGCGCCCTGCTGCAACCTCACCGTCCGAGGCCGCATCCCTCCGTCCATCGACGGGGTCTATGTGCGCAACGGCGCCAACCCCCTGTTTGAGCCTGTCGCAGGGCACCACTTGTTCGACGGCGACGGTATGGTGCACGCCGTCCACCTCCGCAACGGCACCGCCGCCTACGCGTGCCGCTACACGGAGACCGAGCGCTTCCGGCAGGAGCGTGCCATCGGGAAGCCCGTCTTTCCCAAGGCAATCGGGGAGCTCCACGGCCACTCGGGCATCGCCCGCCTGCTGCTATTCTACGCCCGCAGCCTCTGCGGCCTAGTCGATGGTAGCCATGGGATCGGCGTGGCGAACGCCGGCCTCATCTACTTCAACGACCGCCTCCTGGCCATGTCGGAGGACGACATCCCGTACCACGTTCGGATCACTCCCTCGGGCGACCTCGAGACCGTGGAGCGTTACGACTTCCACGGCCAGCTCCGCTCCTCCATGATCGCGCACCCGAAGCTGGATCCCGTCTCGCGGGAGCTCTTCGCGCTCAGCTACGACGTCATCAAGAAGCCTTACCTCAAGTACTTCTACTTCTCCCCTGACGGCAACAAGTCAGCCGACGTGGAGATCCCCCTCGACCAGCCCACCATGATGCACGACTTCGCCATCACTGATAATTACGTCGTGGTGCCCGACCAGCAGGTGGTGTTCAAACTGCAGGAGATGATCCGCGGCGGCAGCCCGGTCATCTTCGACCGGGCGAAGACCGCTCGCTTCGGCGTCCTGCCCAAGTACGCCGCCGACGCATCCGAGATGCGGTGGGTCGACGTCCCTGACTGTTTCTGCTTCCACCTGTGGAACGCCTGGGAGGAGCCTGACACGGGGGAGGTGGTGGTGATAGGCTCCTGCATGACCCCGCCCGACTCCGTATTCAACGAATGCGAAGAGAGCCTCAAGAGCGTCCTCTCTGAGATCCGACTCGACCTCAAGTCTGGCAAATCGACGCACCATCCCATTCTGTCCCCGGCTGACCAACTGAACCTGGAAGCCGGAATGGTGAACCGGAAGATGATGGGGAGGAAGACCCGGTACGCCTACCTGGCCATCGCTGAGCCGTGGCCAAAGGTCTCCGGGTTTGCCAAGGTCGACCTCTCCACCGGAGAGATAAAAAAGTTCATCTACGGCGACAGCCGGTTCGGCGGTGAGCCCTACTTCTTACCAAAGGAAACAGATTCATCGGGGGAGGACGACGGCTACGTTCTCTCCTTCGTGCACAACGAGAAAACGACAAAGTCGGAACTATTGATCGTGAACGCCGCCGACATGCAGCTTGAGGCTGCGGTGAAGATGCCGTCGCGTGTTCCCTACGGCTTCCACGGGACATTCGTCAGCTCAAGGGATTTAGTGACACAGGCCTAACAGAGAGCACCATCCAGAGGGTGAGATCATACCGGTGGGATCTTCTTCGTCCCCATCCTTGGCTACGGGCAGGGCGAGATCAAATCAGTGGGCTGCATGCAGAGGATCCCGGAGTCTCCATCCTCTGTTCGCGTTGTTTTTTTGTCTTTATTTTTATATTTATTATACAGTTAGTGGCAGTTAAGGCCGCATGAGAGAGAGAGAGAGAGAGAGAGAGAGAGAGCAGCTCGTCCGTGCGAGCTCAGACGGTCTCTGTCATTCCTTCCTGGGTCTTTTTCATTCGTTATACCGCTACGCTGCAACTGCCTCCCCACATCCATGCCCTTTATGCATTGAGCGTGTTATGTATTGTTACTGTAAACAGTCCAATATTTCCTTTATACTTCATACACCGAGCTTTTTCCTCCTCTGTTTTTTTTTTTTTTTTTTTTTTTTAAATGGAAGAAGACTGCGACCGGAAACAAAGGAATGGAACCGACTGTAGACTCTGGATTTTGGTGGAAGGCAAAAATTGAGTGGCGAGGCGGAAGCTTGAAGAAGAAGAAAAATAGGAAATTGACATGGAAACACAAATAAGAAAGAGACATAGAGGACGAGAATAGGAAATAACTTGAACTTTTGCCTCCTTTTTTGTCTGCGGCCGCGGCTGAGGACAAAGGCCCGTTCGTCCCCTCGCGGTGTGGTGTGTGGCCTGTGACTCGCACCCGAACCCTTTGCTCCGATGGTCGCCTTTGGTCGCCCCCTTTTCCAAGCGGGCGCTGGCTGTATACATTATTATTAAAACCGAATCGGACCGACCAATCCGTTCGGGACGACCAGAAACCGGCCTTGTGACCGACTGCGTCCAATTAAAAAGATTGAACGCGTCGATAACACACGATTGGACCGACTAACCCAATTGATTCTTTAATAAACGATAGGAATAAATCATATTAAAAAGAAGAAGAGAGGAAGGAGGGGTAGGAAAATAAGGAGACATAATAAGATCGAAGAATGAAGAGAGAGGAGAACAAAAGAAGAGGAAGGGGAAGTGAAAAGAAAAGAAAAAAAAAACAGTTTGATTTATTTTTATAACTTATTAATTAAATCTATGATCCAACTTATTAATAATCCATCCATCGATCTAACCAACCAAAAAAACTTGATCGAGTCAATGATCAATTCAATGATAATTGCCATGCACCTGACACTATCATTAGCTCGATTACTGTGATCACCGATTACAAGGACACTCACTCCTTGTGTACGAACTGAAAAATATCTCCCAAGTCATCATGTTAACTTCCTCCGGTGGCAAAGGCAAATTCAATTTATATAGGAAAATGCCATGATGATGCTCATCGCTACCCAGTGTGATTGATGCTTAAAGGGGGATGGCGTTCGAAATTACAGCATAACACAAGCCCGGGCAAATTATGGAAAACGCCTGCGGTTCTGGCTCATACGAGCAGCAAGTCACGATATAATTGTCTCGATCCGAGAGCAGTGGACCCAACTATATTGGCACCGAGATACAGCGCGTAGCAGTGTCTCGAAGCGAACTGCATTGGCTTTCTACATCCTCTTCATTAATTTAGTATATCTAACGAGAGAACTTAAAGATTAAAAACAGACATGGAGATCATGGACGAGTGAGTGACGAACAAGATGACGCATCACAAGCCGCACCGCCCATCATCTCGATAAATAAAATTACAAAAGCTCACAGATGCTTGTGCGCGCACACGCTCGCGCCCTGATCCGCCCGTAGAATATTCACCAGAAAAGAAGGAATTCATGATGATTCTCTCCCCTCTGATTTCCAACAAACTCGAGCCCGTTTCAAGTAATGGGATCAAGTAGTGACCGGATAGATATTTCTACCTTATTTTCACATTCGCTCTCATCTGTCTCGGAACAGCCGACAGACCTGCGTTCTTTCTACAATTCTACCTTTTAGTTGCTTTAGACTCGAGTTTAAGAAGCATGTGCCCTGCTTTCCCAACGGGAGGAACAAAACAAGAAGTGGCCGCTCTCACTATTTCTACTCATTCTGCTTGTCGGGGCCAAAAAAAAAAAAAAAACACTTTTATGGGAGGGAGGTTGTCAACCCTAATCCATTCTAGGATAAGCAGAACCATAATCCAAACAGACACTGGAGTTGGCTGGTTGACAGCTTGCTTCTTTTAATTCATTCTGTTAATCGGCACAGTGTTGCTGCTTCTTGCTGTGTAGCAACGAAGTGTTTTTACATTGATGTTTCCTAGCAAGTTTCAATTGATCCGAAGATGGTCCCGTTTACGGTGGTGGAGGTGGATCCAAACAACTTAAGAAACCATCACATCTAACCCTTTTCGTCCCTGGCAATCAACTAACCATCGTTTTAATACTTTTGTTAAAACCAAACGAGGGACACCACAAGCGTCCGTCGGAGTAATTTATTAGTAGTGAGAAACTGCACAGCTGAGCGCTAAGCACTGCAACTGACATGTGGATACATACCCGAGAGTCGAGTATCCCCAATTAAATGTTGTTCTATTCCGAGTGTTGCAGAATGGACCCCCCCAGGAATAAAAAAATTAAAAGGGGAACAACATCTGAGAAACAAAAACCACCTGATCGATGATCAGAATAAAATTTAATCTAGGATGTCATCGAGGCTTCAAGCAACTAATAATTGATCTTGTTTTATTTGATTGCACCCCTCAAAAAGGCGAGAAAGCAAGGCAGTAGCAAGCCAGTCATAAACCAGTTAGTCTCTCTCGGGAACTTGATCACCACGCGTGGTGGTGTTGACTCCGAAATGTTGCAGCGGATTTCAACCTCAAATACCGATGTTCGTCAGCTGTCGACACAAAGTCGCGTGTTCATCAGCTGTCTTCGACACTAGAGATAAAAAAGAAGAGCACTGTCAACTTCGCTTTTCACTTGCGACAGTCGATCTTCTTGGGCCTCGAGGAGGTTCCTCCGTAAAGAGAACGCATCTCTTACTCGAGTTTCATAACCTGATAAAAGGCAAAAGAAAGAAAAAAGAAAAAGGAAAATGACCCTTCGTTTGCTGGAGGGGCGACGTCTTCTTGCTTCAAGAGAAAAAAAGTAAGGCGGATGAGGGGCGATACCCACGCTTTTTTATCAACAGGAGGCCGACCGAAACGTGGGATTGATGAGGTGCGATGACCAGTTGTTTGTAAACAGGTCGAAAAGTGGTTTGGACTTTGGACCATCACCAGGATAGCTGGGGTTTTTGCGCCACCATTGTAATTTGTTCTGGGCAACAACACCAAAGCAAACGTGGCCGGCACAGCCCAACACTCCAAGACTGTGAGCGTTTAAGTTGATTCTCAGAAAAGCTCCAACATGTCGTCAAGACGTCTCGTTACTGTTAGCTTGATAAGGATTTGTATATTTAATTGAAAACTGATCTCGATCGAGTAACGAGTAGGTGTAATCACAGATATCACCTGTTTCGTGTTCCGAAAGAGTACAAGCCGAACTCAAACAATCCAACTGGATTAGAATGGCTAACCCACCCAAACACCAAGAGGCCGTGGGTACGATTAACGTGCACACTACATCTGGTGACCTTTGGATGCGCTGAAACAATTAAGACTTTTGGTACGATTGCTGTAACAAATGTCTTGAGTATTAGTTAGTCAAACCCTCATATAAATAGGATTGGCATTCAAATCTTAACCAGAGACCCCATCTCTCTAAATCTGTCTTCTTGGAAGTTCTACTCTTTTACCTCCTCCACTATTGC
This sequence comes from Musa itinerans, assembly GCA_001649415.1. Classification (NCBI taxonomy): domain Eukaryota; kingdom Viridiplantae; phylum Streptophyta; class Magnoliopsida; order Zingiberales; family Musaceae; genus Musa; species Musa itinerans. The sequence goes on from LVTN01000004.1 coordinate 1,220,092, forward strand.
CCATTTATCCCCAGCGTCACCATCCTCGATATCAATGTGCCGTTATAATCTTCTCCGCCTCAGCCTAGTTAAATTTATATGTTCCGAGACCTCCAAGTTGCTCCCCGAACACCCCCATCTGAGAGCTCATGTAGATGCGAATCTGGAGTAGTTCGAGTTAGACACAAGCATATAACCCAACAACAGGTAATCCAGTACCTCCCACACCTGAGCAGACCACAAAAACTAGTCTCCACCGGCACTTGGTTCGTTTATACCCCCCCGGTCATCCAGTACCTCACATTGTCTTACCATTGGACTCGTGATCAGCGAGAAGCAGCATATCGTGTTGTACATGGAGCATCGGATGCTTCCATGAGTAGGACAATTTATCATGCAAAAATTGCATATCATCCTACCCGCCTGCGACGTTTGGTATAGGAAACTAAACTTGCAACAGGAGATAACTAATGTCTCTAATATGAAGGTTTTTAATTTCACATTGTACTGAGCCTTGCTTGATATGGTACAGTACGAGATTCTAAATGATATATCTAGAAAAAATATAAAATCAATTTTAGCCTCGTCATCATCGCCACATCCTTCTTCTCCTCGTCCTACGACCTTTGATGTCAAGGAGGTGGAGAGAAAAAAGACGACATCGAAAGGTTCTTCGTACAACGATAATGGACGAAAGAGACCGTTTGGTGATGAAGAAGGTCAGGGTCTTCATTGCCTCTTTCACTTCTTTCACTGTCGCCTCCCTCAATCCTCGCACCTCCAGCTCCTCCAAAGAGGTATGACTCTCCTCGCCGTTACCTCTTAGATCGGGATCATCGAGAAAGGGCGTAGAAGATAAGTTTGCATCAAAGTTCGACGGACTTAAGTTCATCAAGATGCTAGTGATGGCGCATCGATGAATCTGCAGTCCTCTTTCTCGATACTTCTTCCTCTTCTTTGAATGCCCTCTTCTTCCTCGCCTTGTCTCGCCGCAACCAAATACTTGATACCGCCCAGTAGCGAGCGGTCCATGTGCCAATCAGCTGGTAGACCAACACATACTATCTATATCGGACAGTACGGAATGGTATTAAAAACCATGCCTAATACTAAAACAAATAGCCGATTGGCCCTAGAAATACTGTAGATATAGTGCAAAAATAGAACCATTCTGCTTCAGTGGAAGGACTTGCAATATAAGGAATTAAACTGAGAATACGTTTTAAAAGATCAAAATTTAGCAATGAGAAAAGAGCAAGCACTAGCATGGTAAATGCTATACCTGAAGGACAAATAAAAATGAGACAGATTGGGCAGTCAAGGTACTTACAATGAGCTTATGTCTACTTGTATGGTTAGAGCTTTCAGGTAGAATTCCACTTGCCAGGGTTCTCTCCCCTTTGGAAACATATGGTGTGCAATGTCCACCTGGTGCAATAAGGTTAACAAATCAGTCAATTAACAGACAAATATATTTTTTCTGAATGAAACTCATTTTATAAGTGTTTTCATGTGATAAAACATTTTATTATACTTGGTCATGACATATTTGGAAGTGCCCCTGTAGGTGGCTCCACTTGTAATTTTTGTAGAAATAGAACAATTCATTAACTACATGTTCAAACTTGTTTCCATTTTCGAATTAGTGTACCGTCTAAGGTATTTATTTGGAAGTTTAACAAATACTAATCTCCCTACCTTAGTGCTTTAGGTTTCTATCTCAGAAATATATCTGCCACGAATGACAGCAATATCATTATTTCCTTGCTTACCAGTGTGATCAATCTGACAAAAAAGACTTTTCAAGCCACAACTTCCTAATCCGGAAGGTCTATGACAATTCTCAACTCAAGTAACAGGATTCATGTGAACTTTCCTAAATATTTAACAAACAAAAGAAAGACAACATTGGATGAAATGAAGCAAAAGTAAATGCATACAAGATAAGCCAATAAAAGGATTCTAGTCTCCTCAAATAGACTATTCTGATATCAAAATGCTCTGACAAGAAATAGAACGGAATAAATTGAGTCAACTACAATCAATGAAAGACTACCAATTTTGCATCTGAAAATCATAATGAAAAAGAGATAAGTATGGAAGAGACTGCTCAAGAATTTCTAAGCTGATCAAATTAGAACTGCCCTTTAAGCATAGAAAGGAGCAAGCTAAATTGTCCATAAAATTTCATTCTCTCCGATTTTATTCATGTATTGTGAAAACTGTAGTCCACAATGTAGCAGTTCTTGTAACATATTTTTTCTTCTCAGGAAATCAAAGACAAACAGTAAAGCTCCTAACCATCGACACTATATCATGATTACTGCTCAATGCTATGTTAAGATTTCCATTTAAAGTTTCTTCAAGTTCAAACTGCTCATTCACTAATCCTATTTGTGACTTGAGAAACTAATTTGTGCTGACAGACCATAAAGAACCTAAACATCCTGCTATCTCATGATCCTCCAAGCGATGTCCAAACTAACTAATCCTACATCAGTGAAAAATATATCATGGCATCGATAGATATATTTACCATCCTTGGAGGCTTCTCACACGAAAAGTTAAACCATTAGCCTAAGAACAACAAAAACCTTTGGGTAGCTATCACACAAAATGCCAGTAGAACTTGATAATGAAGTCACCATTTTATCATAATTCTTCGATCATGACCAAAGCAGAAAGAACGCCCTTCTACTTGGGATTGTTCAAACTTTTAACAACCAGTTGCAACATTCTTCTTGAAGCTTCGAATTATCATCATTCTACTAACGAATCTAACAGTTCGTGCATGAAGATAATGGTAAGGATTCACTCTCCATATATGAACCCTAAGCACGAATCCTGGCATCATGATTCTAAAATCAACATTGCCGAGACCCAAACCCACATTAACACTTGCCGACGCTTCCAAATCTTCAACGTAGCAAAGAGTTCACGATTGCAAATCATCGCCAAGGCGAAATGAAACGCACGGACATAAAATATCAAATGAAGAAATATATAAAGAAAGAAAAACAAACCCTAGCTTCCGCCATCTGTGAGCATCGATCGTGAACCAGAGAACATCCCCTGCGATTAGAAATAGATGATATCAACGAAAAATATGAGATAAGATGAAAGAGGAACGAATCGATAGATCGAGATCGAAAGGAGACTCACCACTTCCGCCGATCTCGCCGCTGCTCTCACACATAGCGAGGATGAGGAGGCGAGAGGACACGAGATGTGCTTCTCGTGTCCTCTCCACTGGCATTCGTGTATATATACATCTTTGCACAGCATGAATGGGATTCTATCCAAGTCATGCTGATGTTCTTCTCCTTGCAATTCCCGCAACGTAACCTTTCATCTCACCTCCCCTCATATCTCACCGTGCGATGATGTGCGCGTTAGACGCCAAGAGCATTCGCCACTCATAGCATAGATGGGCGAGATTTGAGAATAGAAGATATGGAGGGTTCACGTGGCGTCTTCATAGAATTGTATACATGCAGAAATGAAGAAGATCCTCCTTCTTTTATATTGTAAAATAACCACAATGGATTGTGGTGCCAATTTTTTGCGTCTTGTGTTTAGGCAAATTTACCTATATATCCCTTCAGAACTGATTATTTGAGTATTTATTCTTTAAATTTAAAGAATAAATTGATATAAATATATATATGATATAAAACTAATTGATAATGTAAACTGAAATAAAAATTGATACAAAAAGATAATATGATATAAAAATTGATTGTTAGTTTAATTTTTAATTTGTATAATTTTAAAATATAATATGATATAAAAGATAATAGGGGTATTTTGTATGTTTTATATATTTCAAATACCTTTTTGATTAACTGATTATATATATATGTATATATGTATGTATGTATGTATGTATGTATATTTTCTAAGTCCATATTGGATATATATTAATGGCATTGGAATGTGTTTAACAAGTTATTGTTTGGAAGGATATTGAAATATATAATAGAAAATATGTGATTTCCAAATTTTGTAATGATATATGTCTGAAAACTCTTTTGTTTCTCAGGAACAAATATTATAAAACGACCCAAGTAAGTTTTATGTTGTATATGAACAATTTATCTTTAAACATATTTTTATTTCCATGAATTATAGGAAAAAGTATTTTAAGATGCATGAGTATTGTCTATAATTTTAGTTCCCATTATATATGCATAAAAATAAGTATAATTAGAGTGAGACACAAATACAAGTCTTAATTATGCTTTTTCTATTTAGTATTGCATGTATATTCTACTACTCAATATAGTTTAGAATATATTTGTGACAAATGGAGCACAATCTAATTGATCAGCAAGGGCTCAAATTTTGCCATGGAATCAAGACTGAGTATTAGATTATTTCATATAGTGTATAGATTCATTTATACAATCTCATATTTCTCTTTATATATTTCGTCCATCTTCTATTTTTTCTAGTTTTTTGCAGCCCAACTATCCAAATCCAAGTGGTCTTCCTTCCCTTTAAACCAACTATCCAATTGCTTCAAATATTACATTTTGTCCTTCAAAATTAACTTTTGATGGACCTTTGGATACTTGAGATCATTTTGTCCTTCAAATAACACATTTTTGAGATACAATAATTTGTCATGATACATCTCTAACTATTGTCAGACCACCACAATGATGGCCCGACATTGATCACCGTCCAATGACCGGTGTGGAACTGGTCTCCGTCCATCATCAACCGTGCACGAGATCTAAAGCAATGACCCGACCACCGCGACTGGAGACGCCTGCGAGGCAAAAAATGAACGGTTGAGATTGTTTTTAATAGATCCGACGGACGTGGTATCCCAAACTCATACCTCGCTCGCCTTCAGGCATCACCGTCCCGAAGGATGATGAGCGGGTAAAACAACCCAACAATTTATTGGGCTCGAGGAGTGGAGGCCCACCCCACCGGTCGTGAGACAAAGAGTAAGCGTCTTGTCTCCCTCACAACCGAAGCAGGTCTGCGGTGTCGACGTGGGTCGGACTCGATTTGGGCTGTATCTATGATCCACGTGCGTGGCAGGGCCGTAAACGGGCTCACTCGGGTCAGGTGGTCTCTGTGCGGCCTCCAGATCGGATCGGACCTCCGGCTTTCTCCGGATCCGTTAAACACCGTCTTCGAGCCGTCGCTCATGTGTTGCCTCGAACTCCCGTCTTGCCTTCCATTGGCCTGAGGCGCATCTCGAGTTCCGGAGGATCGACGACGTCGGCGGCCGCGGCCGCGATCCCAGCCTCCAGGTCCGATTCCTCAAACCCTAGTCTATTCTTCTTCTTCTTCTTCTTTTACGCCCTTCCTAACATAATATCTTTTAGGTCTTTCTTTCTTGATCTTGATTGTTTTCCCGTTCGATCGCGCGCTTTTGATTGCCTAGAGTTCGGTTCTGCTAGGGATTGTTGTCTCTCTTTGGTGTAGTTGCTAACTTTCTTGGATCTTGGTCTCTGTTGGAACTGAATGTGACATTCTCCGGTTGTTAATCGTTCTTTGATGAGGGTTCTTCGGAGTTTTAATTCATCTAGTGCCTGGAGAGGTTATGGGTATGTGCTAGAGGAATGCATCGGTGCAATCTTTGTAAGTTAGGGGTTCGTGAGATCGATTACTCGTTCTAGAACCAATAGTCTCTTTTGGAGTATTACTAGTTTCCTAATGACGTTATCCAATTTTCTTGGATCTCGGCTGAAAATTGCATCCTCTGGTTGTTAATTGCTCTGAGATCGTTTCCGCTAAAGGAATACATCTTGTGCTATCGCTATGCGTTTCTGGGGGCTGTGTGAGAAAATTTTGCATTGTCCCGATCTTTATGCATTTTTGGGGTCTGTGAGAAAACATTACTTGATTACTTATTGGAGAGCCATTATTCCTTCTTCTGTAGTATTACTAGCTTCATTAATATCAGCCAAGTTTTCTTGGATATTGGTTTCAGAATATTGGCTGAAAATAGCATTTTCTGGTTGCTAATTGTCCTCTGGTCATGTGTGCTAAAGGAACATGTCTGTGCGATCGTTATGCATTTACTTGGGGGTTGTGAGAAAATTTTCTCGATAACCAGTGGTAGTCTTATTTAAAATAACTAGTTTCAGTAATTGCAGTAGTAGCTTTATGGTGACCCTTAATTCTAAGCTGTAGATACTTGTGAATGTCTATGACTGACTTCTCTTAGCTTGCTCTATTCTTCATTTAGAAAGTAGCAGTAGATGATGAGGCAGAGTCTTTGGGAACTTGAGGATGCTCAACTACCAGGAGACCTGGGTGCTGGCTTTGATGATCAATTTGCATTTTTTTTTTGTAAACATTACTTGTTATTGCAATGCTTTATGAAATTATAATACTGTTGCAAGACAAGATAGAATGTCTGGCTATGTTATTGTTACACAAACGTCACTAAAAGTTGCTAGAATGCATGATATGTTTTTCTAAGTTTTCAAGTATCTTCTTCTGCACATGGATATTCTCTCGAGACTTGGAAATTCACATCCTTTATGCTTTTAACAATTGAACAGTTTTGTGATTCTGCACCACCTGATGCTTTTCTATTTCATACTTCTGTGGTGATGGAAGCCTGCCAGTTAAGAAATTTGATCTGACGTGGTGTCCTCCTCCCGAGACCACAAATTTCCAGAAGCTTCTTGTGGAAGAAGATTAATCGTACTACCTTCGAAATATAAAATGGATCCTTTAAAATCTTATTTGGGGAGACTGCTACAGGAAGAGATCACTCCAGTGATTATGGTCCTTTCAACTCCGCTTGTTGAAGATGCTTGCCAAAAGAATGGACTAAATTTTATCGAGTTGCTTCTTCCGTTCTCTGTTTTCAACAAAATTAATGGTGGGAAAATATTTTTTATTTTTTTTATGTTATTGTTTTTATGCCATCAGATAGTTTTCATGTAGTGTGCTTCTTGTTCAGTACCTGTTCGTACTGCAAGTGATCAACCTTATAGGCTACAGATGTTCAAGCTGCGACTGGCTTATGCCTCTGACATACACCTGCAAAATTATGAGGTAACTGTATATTGTTGGTTAGTACTTCTGATCATGACAGCTTATTGCATCTACTTATTTTCTTTATGTAAGGATAGTCTCTATTTATACTTGCAATGGTTCATCAAGACATCTGGCACCAAGAAATTGCATTAGGTATAACGATAACCTGTATAAGTTACATGCACTAGTTTGCAGGTGGAGTAATTTTACTTGTTGGAGGATGCTGTATCGAATATCTATCTAATCTAGTGATGCATAGAAATGATGAAAGTTCAGTAAAAGAATGTATTTGGAAGTGGTGCAGCAATTATATGGATTCCTTTTGCATCTGCTTGATACTGATAGCGCTAGTTGCTGCTTAGTCTTGTGGAGTTCAAACCTTAGTCTTTAGAGGTTAGATATTATTAAACCATTTGAAGTGATTTAGGTGTTGTAAGATTTAAGTGGGATGACTAATCCCCTAAGAATGAGTAAGATTTAAGTGGGATGACTATCAGTGGCTGAGTAAGATTTGTTATTTGGCACTTGAAGCTTTGAAATGCAGCAAGATGCTTATTCTGATAAATTGATTATAATGCATGTCTTGATGCAGGATATGTAGCTTGTATTTGGTATGTTAGTTTAATCATTGAATGGTCCACTGTCTATCTGATGATCTGATTGACACTGGTTGTTTCCAATCAGGCTGCAGAAGAGCATTTGAAGAAGGTGGTTCTTGATGCCAGCCAAAAGACCCTCGCTGATTTGATTACTGAGCCACCACAACTGGAAAACTTGCTCAAGAGTGAGATGGCTTCCCTTTGTCTCTTAATTTAATATTTTTTCTTTGAGTTTATGCTCACTTGCATGGATTTGTATTCTCCATCCTTGTTTATCTGAATAAGAAACTGGAAGCTTTTGGTATATGGGAAAGGTGTTAGAGTCTTTTCTTGGGCTTTGTGGACAAGCAAGTGTTCACTTTTTGGAGGGAAATTTAGGTTGACACAAAAAAAAGTTTCTCGTAGGCGACTTGTGAACTGTTTTCATTAATTGCAACTCTATTTATATTCCAAGATAAATCAGGGCTTTTTTTCTTTTGGCTATCTTGCTTTTATTTTCCAGATAGTGACAACTTTCCTTTTTCTGAACTCCTTATTTTATGCAACACTAACAACTGTATTCTCCTCGTAAAAGGAAAATAATCTCTAGAAATAAAAATAAATTTGATGACATGCAGAGCAAAAGAAGTGTGGGATGATCAAAGAACATGGTCTGCTGAAGATAAAGTACATCTACAATAATTAAAGTACCTGTATTATGATAACTTTCATGATGAAAGGTTCATTTAATGTTGAGACTACTGATACTTGAGGCCGGGTCTTTGATTCTTTTAGTTGGAAGTTGGAACAAATAGTAATTTTACTAGAATGATTATAATCATAGCATAAATTATTGGTTGGACTGGTATGTATAGACCGATACTTTCATGATGAGAGGTTCATTTAATGTTGAGACCAAGGTATGCAATTTTGAATAATACCACTCGGTACGGGTGGTATATATCGGTCTGTCAACTTACCGGTACATGGACCGCCCGTTATCGAACGGAACAAAAAAAAAAAATATATATATATGTATATATATATATATGTATTTATATACATACATGTATGTATATATACATACATATATATATATATATATGTATATATATATATATGTATGAGGCGACATCACGTTGCCTCGGCGACGTCGCCTTATATATATATATATATATATATACCGAACGGTATACCGCTCGGTATACAGTTTCGTACCGTACCGAGCGAACATCGAAACTCCGGTACGGTATGAAATTGCATACCTTGGTTGAGACGATTGATACTTGATGCCGAGTCTTTGATTTCTTTTAGTTGGATGTTGGAACAAATAATAATTTTACTAGAATGATTATAATCATGGCATAGATTATTGGTTAGACTGGTATGTACAGACTAATACTTACTGGTCTGACCAAACACAAGTTATGGACCATGCATTTAGGTACTGCTTGATATCACTTATTTATATCTTTTTTATTCAGTAACACCAACACGGTATGCCACCTTGTATCTTAGTACTTTACCAGTATGCTGGTTGTTGAAACTGGTATTGATAGATATCTAAAACCTTGATTATAAGTTTATAGATTTTCAAGTTTAGTTAGATATACAAACATGGTATTCTCTTCATTGTCAGTCCTTGACATCTGGGAATAAGCCAGTTATAGGAATCAACACTTGGGCTTTTTATCATATTTTTTCCATCTGCTGACACTTCAAGGAGACAGGCTTTTAATGCATGGCCTGTTTAAAATTGCATTTGGAAAGGTTTTTGGTATGGATACTAGTTCCACATGAAGCACTTGATGTCCAACCAACTTGCATTCATTTGGCCGTCTCATTATCTATTACATTGGTAAAATGAGTTTGGGAATTTAATATGATTTTAGGTACATGGTTAACAAACTTTTAAAGTTCTAATTTGTTGGATTATCAAGTTTTATCAGACCATATGCATTTGGTTGTTAGTGACTTAGTGTTTTATCAAAATAATTTGACGGTGCAATCAATCCAAGTATGTTAGATATAATGACATGACATTTGCATTTCTGATTCTAGAACATGTCAGTGCCTTGTGCTGATAAATAAAACCTATTATTTGTGCCTTTTGATATCATGCGACATCCTTGTATACATGATGTCAAGATGAAACAATGCAGGATCTACTCACAGAAAAATGGTTTTGGCATAACTTGGATACCTTTTTCCCTCAATGGTGGTTTATTTGAACCATTTTAGAATACTTTGCCTGTGCAATTCTTGGGACCATCATTGCACTTTTTGTTGCCCTGTTTAATAGTGTACATGCCATTTAGCTTGTGAATTTGAATATTGGTTGGCATCAAGGTTCTACATTTTGGTACCGGATGGGTTTATGCTGGCGGATTGACGCATGGTACATCAACATGCATTGCAGTACCAAGAATTGTGGAGGGACAGGATGAGGGAAAGGGAGGAGGTGAAGAAAAAGAGGTAAAGGAGAAGAGGAGGAGTTAGGGAAGAGGAGAGGAGTACCAGGTGACATGAGCTGCAGATCATCGGTTGCAGGTGGCAAAAGGGAGGCGAGTTTAAGGAAGTTGTGCATAAAGGAGGCGGTACAATGTGGGTAAGGGACTTAGGGTTAATCTAAATATATAATTAAAAAGAAGTTGTTTAAGATAAAAAACTGAACCGAGCTTACCAAATGACAAGCCTTGTATCGAATTTGGACTGCCTGAAATTGGGTGGTCCACATTCCAGTTTATGCCCAGACCAGTTTAGTTGCTGTGTTAGTGTGTTCAATAATGTTGGTTATAACAATTGATATCTTCCAAGCCTGATAAAAAAAATGTTTAGAAACCTGACGAAATATTGCAACCAGCTGTTGCCCTGGCTTCAAATCCATTGATGATGGAGCAAAATTTCTAGCCGACCTCTCTAATTGTAGGGGTAAAGACGTGTCCATTGATCATGCCAGGGTCCTGCATTGGAGGGAGATTTATGCATTGTATTCACTCTTTTATTTATAAGTATCTCACCTCTATGTAAGCCTAACTGCATAAGTGACTCAGATATTGTGAATTTCTAGTCCTTGCAGTAATATTCTGGGCTTTAGGCTTTCCCATTTCTTCTGAAAATTTACACATCACCATTCTTTATGATTCTTAAAAAGGAACTTTCTTAGGACTGTAAACTTTGGTGTTTGGCTGAATTTCAGTAAAACTTCTTAATTTTTTAGTTTCTGCAGATTCCCTAAGCTACAGAAGAAAGGTGCTGTGTTTTTTTTTTGGGAACTTGTCCTTTGCAGTTTATGACATATTGACTAAGTTAATCTTTTGTGAGTTTTGTATTTTTTTTTTGTGAGATCTGTAAACCAACATAAAATGCTATTTCCAATTTGTTTGTGGAGTGTGGACTATTCCAATGTCTTCTTATTTCCATGAGCCTATATGCTTTCGGGAGACGGTTTGCTTCCATTTACTTGATGGATCAGTTCCCTCTGCTCTATATCTGATAATTTACATCGTGAAGATCTACAGATAACATGCAATTCTAGTAAGAAGTTCTTATTGAAGATGATCGTGGATTTGACACAATGTCATTTTGATTGTTGTAGTGCTTGTTCTGCTGATTAAGTTTCAGTTTCTTTCACCATAAGATATCCTGAAAGGTCTTGAAGCTAGCAAGTTTTAATGCTTGGTTGGTTTTCTGTGTAGATTCAGAATCAGATTTATGCCCATCATGGATAGAGACCTTCAATAAAGAGCTTATTCGAACACTATCTTTTTCAGAGCATGAAACTTTTGACCACCCTGTGGCATGTAAGAACTGGATCTTATCTTTGATTTTGATTCCTCGAATTTGAGTAATCAGCTATATACAGTCAACATTGTTGTGTTCTGATGGTTCATTCTGGCATTCTTTAAGGTGGGAAAGGCTTACGGTACTTACACTATTCTTCTGTTTGTGCATGGTTATGCTTATGGATCACTCTGCAGGTCTACTTGTGGTGTCATCAAAAGATGAACAGCCTATCAATAGATTTGTTGATATTTTGAATACCAATCAATTACCATCCCTTCTGAGTGATGGTGTAATGGACCCGAAGGTTTTGAAGCATTATCTACTCTTACATGATAACCAAGATGGCTCGCCAGAGAAGTAATTCTTGTTTTCTTTGATTACATTCAATACTATTTATCGGGTTTTTGCTCTCTGTTTTTACAGTGTTTGCTTATTCTTCTTGAGTTTATTGGTTCAACAGTTTAGCTGTTGGATTCTGTTTAAATCTGTGTTTCATTTAAGACATGATGCTAGTGAAAATGATAGCACTCCTCTCTTCTCCTTTTTAGAAGGAATATCTAATGCTAACTCTTTCACTTAATGAGAGGTTTGGGTAGTTAGTGGGTCTTCTAAGATTTAAATAATGGGGTAAGAAATGTGAGATGTAGTTTAGTAGGTCTGTTAGGGTTTAGACAATAGAGATGTGTTAGGACCCTTTTTCTGAGCTTTTGAATAATATTTATTGAGTCTGTTTAGTTCAGTTAGAGTAAGGTAGAGGTTTATTTAATATTTATTTATTATTAGAGTCCAAGTCCTGGTGGATTCTGGGTGGAACTCTATAAATAGTGATGTAACCCTTTCTTTTCGGGAATCAATCAATGAATCAATCAATCAAATGTTATTCCAGTTTGTGAACAAACCATAGGAGGCCGATCCCCTTGAAGTGATCAAGGAGGCCGATCCTCTCGAAGCGATCATTCCCTATTTTCTTCCATGATAAGACCTTAAAAGGTCTTATCATTTGGTATCAGAGCGACGATAAGACTTTAGGGTCCTATCAAGATGACCTACAGGTGTGTTTTTCTTTTCATGTTTTGTTTCTTTTCTTTGGTATTTATTTTATGTTTCTATTGCAAAGGCAATCATTCTGGTTTGATCTTCCTGATGTATTTTTGGTTCAATTTGAAATTCCACTTTTTATTTGCTAAGTTTGCCTTTTCTTCTCAATTTTGGTCTTGCTTTGGTCCTAGAGTGCATGGCATGCCATGGATATGCATGGATAACCATACCAGCCTGTACGACATGATACAGGTGGTGCTTACTGATACGAGGATTATTGAGGTGTAGACTTCTCTGTACGAAGCATATACCTTCGAATGAGATGGAGTGCAGTATGTTGACCAATACCGTTCGTTGTGACTCTAGTTTAGGATGATACCAACTAGTATATTGATAGGACTATATCTTTTTTCAGCCTAGAATAATCCTGATCCAGTTCATTGCTCACTGGGAATGAGATTCTTGACTTTCATTCACATACATCATATGGTAGACATTCAATCTTCCAACATGAAATATAATGTACAAAATAAAATGACTTTAATATTGGTGCCTCATAAACCCACACCATTTTGAGGCTTAGGCTTGTATTTGTCATGACCTGATCGACTCATTAACTTGTTGAGCCTAAAACATTGATCTAGAATGCAAGAAGTCATTAAACGAAGTTAATGGTAGTACGCCCATAGAGCATTTATAAACTAATTTAAGTCCTTACCCACTTCTGATTGATTGGGATTAAATTAGGATGTTACAATCTCTACTTTATAAGCGTTTGGTTTCTTCGTCGGGGATCGATATAGTTCGTAGTCTAGAATCATATCCTAGCATGATGTACATGAGGCCCAACCTAGTGATGGTTCCACACTATGACGTGTCCTATATTCCTATTTACGGATAACCCCTTCTGAACCCCTCACCATGACCAATACTATATCGACTTTGATACCATTTATCACAAGCCTGAACTACCAACAAAAATGCCTAAGTTCAAGTTAATAATTGTGCAACTCTTATAAGTCCTTACTTTCAATGTGGGACTAAATCGAGGTATTACAACAGATTTTTTAGGCTTTTATTGGTTGCATTATGTTAGAATCATTGCGCTGTATTGTTTTTATTGACTTATTGTGTATGTAATGCCCGCTTGATTCACATATATTTTTATAGAAATTATACTAAGGATGTAGTTATTCTGGTCATAAAATGAGATATGTAGTTATGATACATGATATGTGTTCTTGAGACAAGTATCGTAAATGATAATTATTATAAGCCATCAAATTTTGTTTTTATCTGTTTGACACACATGGCTGATTTAGTAGCTATACCAACCATTTTTGGCACTTGGTATGGTGTGATACTTGTACCGTTCCTACTTGAGAGGGGACCGATATACGTAGGATATGCAACATGGCAATTTTTGCTTGGATGTGTTTCTTTGGAGGTTTAATTGTGCCCTTTTACTATGATTCATTTATTAAATTAAGCGTTGGATCTTTTAATTCCATTTTATGTTGCTAATAATATTTTTTTCTTAGATACACCAACAAAAATTATTGTGGCAAGGTACTCCATTTTGTTCAGATCGGTACCTAAAAGCCAGGAGTTACCTGTCTGGGGCCACACTGACACTCAGACCATCCCATTTTGGCGATTTGTGTCCGGTATAGGTTTTATTGGGCAATAATCCATGTGAACTGGAATTTACCATCCGTTTCAGCCTGTTACTGGGCCTGAACTAGGCAGTAAACCCACCGCCTGATTATGGGTCTTTCACAGGATTAAACTGAACCTGTTAATGTCGTGTGTCTCTGTCTCTCCCAATTTTTTCTCTCAATATCTGCTGCTAGCTGCCACCAGCCTGGCTGAAGTAGTGGTACTCCTCTTCTCCCTGATCGGACCCAAACCAGTCTGGCCATAAACTGGCATGGGTTCAACAGCCAAAATATCAAACCTTGCTGGCCACACACCGCTGATTGCAACACTATATAAACTCTAGACATATTAGTCAGTAATGATTTATTGAACTTGGATCATCAGATAGGTGGCTATTGCAGTATTTGTTATGCTTCTTATAAAATAAAACTGTGCAACAATGTTATCTTGCATTATTTATAGTCATTATTTATAGTTTATACCACATCCACATGATTGTACTTGGCCACCTTTCACAGACAGTAGTTTTTTAGCATTACAGTTGATCACTGTTATTAAGCTGATAATAATGGTTGACTTGCCTTCTTTTTAAGGATAACAAGCATTTTAGCAGAAATGAGGAATACCTATGGCTCAAATTGCAAATTGTTGTGTATTAATTCTGCTCAGAGTGCGAACGGCAACGGGAAAGATATTCAATGGATGCCTTATGTAAGTTCATGATCATAGTAGCATGAATATTGTTTCGACTCATGGATGGTTTTTTTTAATACAGTTTGATGTTTTACTTGTTTGTTGTTGGTGTTTCAACTGTACACAGGGAAGTCATGTATTGCGTAATGATGATATTGCTTGCTTCCTTAGCACTGATGATATTAATGCGGTAAGCATGCAACAAATAATTGCTTTAGTTGTTTATGTCAATCTTATGTTTTACATAAAAATGCGATATCTCTTAAGAAACAAATTTTCTTTCTTTCTAGTGATCTACAAATTCTCATTTGGACACTTTTTTTTATCAGATTCTCTCATCTTGTCTCATCCCTATGCTTGGTAGTGAAAATCTTTTACGTAGAGCATTCAGATTTGCATCAGAAGATCTTTAAGAAGTCATAAACCGGTTTCCGAATTCTGTGACATTTGTTCTTCTACAATTAATTTTTGCTCACATCTTACTCAGTTAGGTAACTGCTGGTTAGCTGTGCCAGATGCAAAGATTGACATGTTGTCCATTGCCTATCTGTGCCCCAAAAAGGAAAAAAAGTGAATAAAGTAAATTTGGATGGCACATAAAGCATTTATTAGCAGATAGTTTCTTGAATACATTAAGCTATATTGTTCTTAAGATTTCTTGATAATTAGGCAGTTGTTCGTTTACAGCCATAAACAACAATGTACATTACATGTGGGTTTATGCCTTTATGGGACATATCTTAGGTCACAATCAACATTTCTCATTTTGCTGCAGTTGCTCTCTGGCGCTTCCATAATTGCAGTAAATGTTTGCTGAGCAAAAGATCACCAAGAAATTTATTTATATGAACATTTGTTTTATAGGTTAGGGACTTCATGCTAGATCTCTCTTCTAATTATGTTATTCCTCACGTGGAGCAAAAGATACGCATCCTCAATCAGCAGGTAATTTTTTGTAACTTATCATTATTAGAGTTAAGATCTTGATTCAGCATGCTAACTGATCTTTTATGTAGGTCGCTGCAACGAGGAAAGGATTTAGAAATCAGATAAAAAACTTATGGTGGAGAAAAGGGAAAGAGGATACACCTGAAACTGCTAATGGTCCTATGTAAGACACTAAGTAACATTTTGTCTATGTTGTTTTATATGTAATCCCTTGTATGCCTAATATTCTTTTTGAAATTTTTTGTGGTAGTTATACTTTTAGCTCTGTTGAGTCTCAGATAAGAGTTCTTGCTGACTATGCCTTTATGTTACGGGACTATGAACTTGCCTTATCAAATTATCGCTTACTCTCTACCGACTACAAGCTCGATAAAGCTTGGAAGCGTTACGCCGGTGTGCAGGTAACTCTTGTTGTTTGTTCAACTAATTTGACTGAGGCATTTTCTTGCCTTCAAATGTGGTTCATTCATTCTCTTGTTGCATTAATATATATATATATATATATAGATATAGGGTGTACTGAATACCAGTCCCTAGAACCTTCAGGGTTTGCATATTAATCTCCCAATCACTCATATTTGCTTAATGAGTTCAACTAACTTAATTTGATATCTTCTGCTTTATAGAATTTGAATCAGCAATTTGTTTTTTCAAATACTGATATTTGAATATATAAAAATCTGCTTATGTTCCTGATTCCAGGGCTTAATATTCATTCACATAGCTTTGGAACTACTTGGACTATCCAGAAGCACTTAGTGAGGTCCTTTCTCATAATTTCAGTGAAGGATATTGGTGTAGTACCTTAACAATGGCCAGCGACACATCATAAGTGCTTGGATGTGGTGCGAGCTTTGGATGTATTGCTATATCAATGTTTGGAAGAAGATTTTGGAATAAATTTATACTTCAATTGGTCTACCTAGATTCTGTTTAGATTTGATGATAACAATGAAACATCCTTTATCTTCCCTTCTTCTTTAACTACTATTTTAATATCATTGAAGTGAAGAAAAAAAAGGTGGAAACAACTGCTTTATATTTAGAGGTAAGACTACGTACATTGACCCTCCCCAGACTGCATTGACAGGAGCTTCGTGCATTGGAAACGCCCTAGAAGCAAGGATTGTAGTCTCGTACAGGGGTACTTGAATCGGTATGTATTGATCGGTGTCGTTTACCCACACACACAATATAGTGGTGTTACCGAAGAGGAAGGAAGAAGAGTAGGTGGTGAAGGTATCAGAGGAAGAGGAAGGAAGAAGAGGAGGTAGTGGAGGAAGCGAAGAGAGGAGGAAGAGGAAAGAAGAAGACGCAGAGGAAGAGGAATAAGCATAGCTGAGGTTAGTAGTACTTGATGAGTGGTGGGTGGCTACAAAGGGGTCATAGGCTTTGTGCATTTACGAGCCCTAATTTACTCAGTTTTAAAGTTTTTCTTAATAAGCTCAAATCGGACCACCCGAAATGGAGGCTGTCCGGAACTAGGTTCGGGCTTGGATCGGTAAATACTGGTCGGTAGGAACCAAATTGGATGAAAGGATTTCCTTGGTTAGAAGAAACATTATGCAAAGAAACTAATTACTCTAAAGAGTTCATCAGTGGTTGATTGAATTCTTAATATGGTTTGTCTAGTGAAATCTGTGGATCAACAAGAACAATGAATCATGCTAAGTAGAGATATTAATAAATATGTTTGAATATTTATCTTTTTATTTATTAAAATCAAGGCGTAATATGAGTTATGAGGACAAGTTTTTGGCTAGGGATTGCAATTTTGTACCCGATACCGTTGGTACCGATGGATCGACCCACTTGGTACATCGGTATGTACCGAAGAGGAAGAAGATGGAGAAGAGAAAGGAATAAGATGAAAGGCGGAGGGAGGTGGAAGAGGAAGGAAGAAGAGGAGGCAATGTAGGAAGGAAGAGGAGGAAGGTGATAAGAGGAAGGAAGAAGAGGAGACGATGGAGGAAGAGGAGGTAGAGGAGGAAGGAAGTAGAGGCGGCGTTGTAGGAATAGGAGATAGTGTCACTGGTTGGCGGCATGCGGTGGGCGAGGGGAGGTAGGCAGTTCTGTGAAGGGCTCGTGATTAGGGATTGCAAGAAGGTTATTTTGTGGACCGGATCAGACCGCCCGAGATGGGAGCTGTCCGCAAAACAGTGTATGCCCGGATTGGTAAATACAGGTAGATACGGACCTATCCAAGTGAAATTGCAATCCAAAAGTGTTACTTTTTTCTTTGTATAATATCAAGATATATTTTTCCTATTGATTAAAATGTTTCAAGTCCATATGAAAAAAATAAAAAATAGTTGTCTAGAGATCCACAAATCACCCTCGGGGAAGGCACCTAACTCCAAATTATTGAGAATATCATGCAGGATGATAATATACATCCCACTGTAAATGTGTTGATTCTTATGGGCTTATTTTGTGGGAACAAAGACATTGTTTCAAAGGAGACCTGGCTGCTGGAAATCAAGAAAAAATTACATTTGTGTGTCTGGTGCTAGCAGAGCACTTCCAGATCATGATACTTGTGTGTACTTTCACTGAAAGTTCCTTGTGCTTTTTGATATGAATTCTTTTACTTGTTAGTTTTCTCAGACTAGGTTTAAGTGTTTTAGCTAATATGTTACATCAGTTTGTTATTTAAGCTAATGCATTCTGGGGGTTTCTATGCCATTCATGCAGGAAATGACTGGCCTTTGCTACTTTATGCTGGATCAATCAAGAAAGGATTCTGAGTATTGTATGGAAAATGCCTTTACTACATACTTGGTAAAGTGATGTTTTCTTCTCAAATATATGGCACTCTACCAGTCATTAGGAAGTAGGAACTCATCAAGTTTATGCTAAGACATTTATAGTTTTTGTATTTGCAATTTATGTTTCTTCCAGACTATGACATGTCAATGTAAATTGTGTGTGACTTTATCTTAAGGGGCATAATTGTAGGACTAGGTGCATGCTTATTTATGTTCTTTTATATTTTTGTCCTTAGGTGACTCTCCACAATAATGTGGCATCGTACTTATTTTTTTGTCAATAAGATAAATTAGCTATTCATGAGGTTCTTAAGTTGTTAATCATATGCTTTTAGTTGAAGGTGCTTGGATCATAGCAAAGCTTATTTGCATAATATTTTTGGTTTAAAGGGGGAATATCAGTTATGGTTCTGGTTGCTTTTCTTATAATATCTTGACTACAAGATCTCCATTTGGATGGTGATGTTCAACTCTTCTCTTTTACTTTCTCTTGTTCTTTTGTGTTTTTCTTTTTCAATTTGTGTGTTTTTGTGCATGCTGTTATAGGATCATGGCAAACCCAGTCAAGGCTTTAATTGGGTTTTGTCAAACTAATACACAAAACACCAACAGCATAACTTTTTTTTTAATCCAAAACCATAAATTCTTCAAGGTACCCTTATAGATGCTCTTTACTAATCAGATACAAGGAGAAATCCAAGCATGGCAAATAAAGAGATAGACAGAATGAAATAGAGTGAGGACTTAAACAAGCCATTTTTAATGTTTTTACTACTACCCAGGACCTTATTGATGTGGGAGTTGTAATATGAGATTAACAGAGTGTTTATATGATTATATCTTTTCCCCATAGCATATGTGTGAATGATGTGAGGCCATGAGTTACTCTTAGATTTAGATTGAGTTTGGTGGTTATCCCCAATGGTGCAACATCACCATCCATCTATCTGTCACATGTGGAGGTGAGGCTTTCGTTCTACAAGACGAGTTACAGAATAGTTTTGGTACTTATTCTTAGATGGTGCAAAGCTATTGTCTGTATGTAAGGCACATGGTGTGAGGCTAAAATTATTTTGTGATGCTTAGGAACCGTACCTTGGTTATTATCTTCTCTTCCTCTCTGTTTTGTTTTCATTAGTATCTTCAACCATCGTCTGATGCTTAGGAGCCATAGCTTGGATATTATCTTCTCTTCCTCTCTCTTTTGTTTTTCATTAGTATCTTCAACTATCGTTCTTTCCCTTTTTTCTTTCTTTCCCTTCCTCTATTGTCAATCCAAAATATTTTCTTTTCCCTATATGCATTTGGCCTGTATGATACTGGTAGCAGAGCAATTTGTCCTGCAATTTTTAATATATATATATATATCAACGATTGAAATTTCGTATCGTATTGGAGTTTCGAGGTTCTCTCGGTACGATACGGTACTGTATATCGAGTGGTACATTTCAGTATACCGCTCGGTATATATATATACATACATATATATAAGTTAAAAAAAAAAGTGCGACTACCTCGTCGTGAGGTTTCTTCTCCCCACGCAGGCAGAAAACCGAGGAGACGTCGCCTCATTATATATATATATATATATATATATAAAGGGCAACTGCCTCATCGCCTTGTTTCTTCTGCTTGCGTGGGGAGAAGAAACGCTGCCTCGACGCTCGGTTTCTTCTCCCCACGACGCCAAGGATTCTTCGCCGACGACGTTGAGGCCTCGTCGCCTTAGACGAGGAAGGAGAGCGACGTCGATCTCTAGGTTCTCTTCTTGTCCCTCCGTTAATACCACCCAGTAATGGGCGGTGACGACCGATTTAGGACGGTAACGGAGCGGAAATAACCCTAATCGATGATACTGCCCGGTAGCGGACAGTATTATTCAAAATTAAAATCCTTGATATATATATATGTATGTATATATGTATATGTGTATATATATATGTATATGTATACATATATGTACATATATATGTACATATATGTATATGTACATATATGTATATATCCATCAAAATTAATGCCTGGGTAAATCTTTGGTCAACACAAAGCTAAAGGGTAGTGACTTTAGACACTCTTTTTACCTTAATTTTGTCTAGTAAAGTTGTGATGATATTGTTGGTCTTGGTGGCTAAAGATTATAAACTAGGTCTTGCTATTATATGTTCGTGGTGTTGAAATAATTGACCTAAGATACTCATTTTTATATCCTACATATGGATGTTTCATTCAAGATTCACTATACCGCGGTGTATCGCTCTAAAGGGCAACTGCCTCATCGCCTTGTTTCTTCTGCTTGCGTGGGGAGAAGAAACGCTGCCTCGACGCTCGGTTTCTTCTCCCCACGACGCCAAGGATTCTTCGCCGACGACGTTGAGGCCTCGTCGCCTTAGACGAGGAAGGAGAGCGACGTCGATCTCTAGGTTCTCTTCTTGTCCCTCCGTTAATACCACCCAGTAATGGGCGGTGACGACCGATTTAGGACGGTAACGGAGCGGAAATAACCCTAATCGATGATACTGCCCGGTAGCGGACAGTATTATTCAAAATTAAAATCCTTGATATATATATATGTATGTATATATGTATATGTGTATATATATATGTATATGTATACATATATGTACATATATATGTACATATATGTATATGTACATATATGTATATATCCATCAAAATTAATGCCTGGGTAAATCTTTGGTCAACACAAAGCTAAAGGGTAGTGACTTTAGACACTCTTTTTACCTTAATTTTGTCTAGTAAAGTTGTGATGATATTGTTGGTCTTGGTGGCTAAAGATTATAAACTAGGTCTTGCTATTATATGTTCGTGGTGTTGAAATAATTGACCTAAGATACTCATTTTTATATCCTACATATGGATGTTTCATTCAAGATTCACTATACCGCGGTGTATCGCTCGATATGGGCGGTACATACTGGTCTGATAGAGGACCGGTACAGGCAATACATCGGTATGTCTCCATGTACCATATGTCGGTATGCTCGGTATAACTCGGTATGTACCATATCAATAGTTGGTTGGTACACCAGTACGGACTGGTAAGGCGAATTATGGTTTTATTAATAAATAAATAACTTGTATATCTATTCTATGCTGTTATTAGGCCTTTTGATAATTTTCAATTCTTTATTCAGAAAATTGGGTCATCTAGTCAACGAAATGCTTCGAGGTGTGGGCTGTGGTGGGCAGAAATGCTCAAAGCCAGGGGCCAGTTTAAGGATGCAGCAAATATTTATTTCCGCATATCTAATGAGGTACTTGACACTAAAAAAGATGACTTTTGACTCTTTGAGTTTCTAAATTTGCAGCTGATCGACTATTTTCCATCAGGAACCTTCTTTGCTTGCAGCTGTAATGCTTGAACAGGCATCATACTGCTATTTGCTATCGAGCCCTCCAATGTTACGCAAGTATGGTTTTCATCTTGTTCTGGCTGGTAATCGTTACTACATGTCTGATCAGGTACATCATTTATGTGCGAAATTCTATGATCATATACACAAACTTATATCTAAGAGATTGAAGCTTGTCAGAAAATTTCTATGCTAATTGCTAAGTATTGATTGTATCAAGCGCAGAGACATCATGCAATTCGGGCTTACAGGAATGCACTTTTTGTTTATAAACAAAATGGTTGGAGTTATATCTCTGATCATGTTCACTATAATGTTGGAAGGTATTTTTTTAAAATTTTATTTTCATAATATATATAGCTTTGAGGCGTTGCATCTCATCTAACATGATGTAATTAGGTGGTATTCTTTTATTGGGATTCTTGATGTAGCTGTCAAACACATGCTGGAGGTTATAGCATGCAGCCATCAGTCCTTGGCAACACAAAATATGTTCCTTAATGATTTTTTTCATATTGTTCAGGTATTGCCTATAGCTTTTTTCTTATCATTTTTTGGTGTCGCAGCTTGTTAATCTTGAAAATTGCTTTTTTTTTTTTTTTTCACACATCAGAGCATGGGAAAGAAATTTGAGGTTTACAAACTTCGACTTCCTGTTATCAACATGGCCTCGCTTAAAGTTCTCTATGAAGATTTTCGAACATATGCATCTCCTTCAGATGTAAGCTAATTTTTTACTTTTCACAGTTTTCCTGGATTATATGGATAATTACAATTTACTCAAAAAGGTTCCTTTCGTCTTAAATCGTCTTCATTTATTGAAGTACAAAGGCTAATCTTTTGTGCTAGAACCAAAAATATTGACTAGTTCTGATTTTGATATTCATAATACAAGTTCTTTTTAAGAGTCAAACCATGGTGTAAGATGCTAAGCTGGAAAATTTACAGGATCACAGAAATGATTCAAGTTTAACAAAAAAAGTTGCATATATACACAATGGCTTTATAGTAACCAAAGCTTATTCATAATGTTATATAGGAGTTTCACAGATTAGATGTACATGAGCAGTGTCAAATAGTTCTTGAACCATCCTCAACTTAACTTTGTGTGTGCAGGCATGACAAAAATCTATTATACTCATCTCTCTTTTCTCTTCTGTTATCCTCCTTCCCCATGCTGTCTCTGCTAGAAACTAGTTCCATGGTCCTTGGCCCTCTTTTTTTCCCTGTTTTTTCTTTTATCTGTTTGGCATCTTTTTTGTTGTCCTTTTTGCCTGCCGCTTCTATGCTGGAATAACAGTGCTTGTTTCTTTTCTTTCTTCTATATCAATCTACTTTTGCAATTGTTTCCTTGCTTGTCTTGCTTGTATAAATCCCAACAGCATGTTACACTTTGGTTTACCTTTAATGTTACACTCTGACACTGAAGTGCAAAGTGCATGTTTACTAACACCAACCGCACATAATATAGAAAAAGATATATATTCATCAATTTTATTTTGTAAAAGGTAAATTCATACTATGGGGAGAATTCATTATTATTGACAAAGTCCTAAATTCAATGTTATTTAGGATGTCAATTAGCTTACTAGCTAAGCTTGTTGATATGTACCACCACCTAGACCATTGTTTATAAGTGGATCTAGCATACCACCACCATCATACCAATATTCCAAGGGCAAAAGTCATCGAATGAGGTATCAAACCCTCAACTTTTGGTGAATGGGTCTGTTACACCACCGAACTAATGTTTTAAGTGAAAAATTTACTAGATGAGAGTTCAAATTTTTAATATTGGGCAAGTAGGTCTGATGCATGCCACCAATTTTCTTTTTTATGTAAGTGGCATGGACGAGACTTGATCCCATGACATTGCTATTCATTCTTTGATTTGATGACAATCCCCTTTTTCTTTTTTATAAACCCTTGGTACAAGAAAAAAAGTAAAACATAGAGATAAGTGAAGATTGCAACATCTCATAAGTTGAGGTATATCAATCATTATGACTTTTCTTTATAAAAAAAGTTTCACTTTTGGATTTGATGTGGAGAATCAGTTTTTTATGGTATATCTCATTGATATATTTCCATATCCGTGTAATCTTCAATCAAGAAGAAAATTCTTTTTGGGAATCAAATTCAAGGCATATTTTCTTCCTTTTTCTTTAGAATCTTTAATCAAACCTATGATTGTCTCCCTTCTTTTGTTTGTCTTCCTTTTTCTTCTTGGACAATCTTGGTAATTAATATAAGATTATAGTAGATGTTGTCATGTGACAATTTATGGATTCTGTAAAAGACATCCGAAACTAATAAATAATTAAAATTTAAAATGGTCTCAGATCATTGTTGCTCTGGTTTCCTGGAACTCAAATGGGCTAGCTCGAGTTTGTTCAACTGGTCTGAAGCCTATCACAAGTGCTAGACCTACAATCATTCTTGAGTATGAGCTATGTGTAAATGCAAACTCCACTTCAATAGATCAAACTTAAAGAAAGCTTGGTTCACCCATGTGTGAGCATCTGTATAATTCCCAGCAGGTGCATATGGAGCTGGTAGGCAATTTTGTGCATGTGTATATATCTGCATGCAAGTATTTGTTTGTGCATAAACTATACAGTGCAATTTTTTGATCTGGCTTTACTCTTTGGTGCCTTGAGTATCCAGCTGTTAAAATGCAATCTTCTAGTCACTTATTGTTTCTATACTATTTGAGGTGGATATTGATTCATGGCATTGGTAGGTCCATGTAAGTGAAAGTTTGTGGCAGTCTTTGGAAGAAGAACTGGTTCCTTCAGCATCCACTGGTAGATCCAACTGGCTGGATTCACAAATAAAATCCTCTTCAAAAAGAAATGATGAGTCACCTGTATGTGTGGCAGGAGGTGTGTTAGCAGTTAACAAATGTTCTTTAACTTAAAACATCTATTAACCTTACAGCAGCATTTGATTTTTGAATATTATGGAGAATTGTGCTGCATTTATGTTTCCTTTTGACAGAAAACTTCTTACTGTTGAACATCTTTTTAAAAGAACATGATGTGAACATGAACAATTTTTTCACATGCTTTGTCACGCATGTGCAACTCACATTTGTAACATGTATATTTTATTTCTATCATCAATTAGGATGTCTTATTATCAAATAAGAATTATTTTTTTCCTAAAATGTTAATGTTTATTTTATCTGGAACTTATAATGTCTAAAGTAGCATTTCTTTCATCTAGAATATGTTTTTGTTTTAGTGTTGCATTGCATCTTCACCCTTTAAGACTTATGGTCCTCACTCAAAATTTAGTTGCACAAAGCCACATATTGATATTGTTTCTTTTTAGTATTACACCTTTTATTATGTGACTTAAATACAGACTTTGAGAACATTTAAATTCTTTGTTGACATTAATTTAAGTCATGCTTTCAAGAGTTTCATGATCACCTGCAACCTTGACTTAGCTTGTAGTCAGTAGCATCATACTCAGTGATTTAAAACGCGCTAGGCGCTCGCCCAAGCGAAGGGAGGCGCTAAAATATAAAAATATATAATATAATTAATATAATTATTTAAATAAAAAATATGCTATTAAATTAAAAAAATCGGGTACAAAATCACAATGTCATATTAATAAAAAGTCTCAAAAATTAAAACAATAAAATTTTACATCAAATTTATTGAGTTGCTTTGTACACTTGTCATTTATTTTGAAACATAACAATAATTTTAAATAAATAAAAATTAATAGTATTAAAATCAAAATAATATATTATTAATCTAATAAATAAAAATACTATTATTAGTATATAGTTATTATTTAAATAATATATTTAAATAATTAATATAATTATTTAAATAAAAAATATGCTATTAAATTAAAAAAATCGGGTACAAAATCACAATGTCATATTAATAAAAAGTCTCAAAAATTAAAACAATAAAATTTTACATCAAATTTATTGAGTTGCTTTGTACACTTGCCATTTATTTTGAACATAACAATAATTTTAAATAAATAAAAATTAATAGTATTAAAATCAAAATAATATATTATTAATCTAATAAATAAAAATACTATTATTAGTATATAGTTAGCAGTATACTGTTAATATATTGTTAACAGTATAGTGAGAAGAGTGCGAGAAGATCGAGACTGCTGAGGCAACGATAGCGGTAGTTGGAGCGGGAGTGGGAGAGGGAGCTGCGAGCGGCAGCGGGAGTGAGAGCAGGAGCTTCGAGCGACAGCGGGAGCGGCGAGCGACAATTGTGGCAGCGGCAAGAAGTCGACAAGCAGCAATTGTGGCAGCAACGAGTAGCGACAGTGGCAGCGCAGCAGAGAGCATCGACAGCGGAGAAGAAATCTCGACGGCAAAATCGCGAGTGTTAGGGTTGGGGAAGTTGAGGAAATCGTGAGAGGGAGCCTATCGGTGATTTAGTTGGTTCGATTGAACCAACTAAAGCATCGGAGATCGAACCAAACGTAAAACACTGGTTCAGTCTCTTGGTTTAACCCAGGTGCTCGCCCGAAGCGCCTGGCGCCCGGGCTCGGGCGAGCGCCTAGGCGGCGCCTCGTTGAAGCGAGGCGCTTGGACATGAAGCGAGGCACTCGGGCCTCGCCTTGCCTTGCTCGAGTGCCTAGGCGAGCGCCCGAGGGCCTATTGAAATCACTGATCATACTCTAAATTGGAACTTGCCATATTGTTAATTGTCTGTCCTTATAGCTCAGGTTTAGTCTCTCACAATCGACAATCTACAAGATTTGGCTTCAGTTGGAAATAACAAAAAGGAAGGGTGAATCACAAGTTTGCCTCTTCAAGATCTTTTGGTCATATTATTATGGAACAAAATCCCCAGTAAAGGCTTCCTTTGGGATTTAATTTTATTTTCTGAATTGATTTTTAGAATATCCTAGTCGACTATATGATGTGGAATTTGATGCATTCTGGACTAGCTAGGTTCAAATGTGAGTCTAATAAGCTCTTCTTTCAGTACTACATTTGGGTCAATCGTATTGGATTCAACTAGTATTTTCTTTCTTAAAATTTTTTTTTACACTGATGTAGAATCTTCATCACATTTCTTCACTGACAAATTCATATAAGATGTGGATCTGTATTAGGTTTAGATAGGATCAAGTTTGAGGATTCTGCAGGTAAATTCTTTCAGATTAGCTGTTAAGTTCTTTAAGCTTTAAGAATTCTAGGTAGGTAGGAGGAACAGACTAGTTAGAATCTAAGTAGGATGGGCTGCTGACATATTTACACATTTTGTATGTGTTTTTTCTTTGTATTTACCATACGTTGTTGCGTCATTTCTATATTTCTCCTCTCCTGTAGGGGTTTCCTTCTACAGTTTTGTGGTTTCAGTTCCTTGTTTCTCTGTTTTAGAAGTGGCACTTACAGACCATCTTTTCACAAATTGGGTTATTGAAGCAAGGATCAACAAAAAATAGATCTTTAATTTTCTTTTCTTTTTGTACAATATTTTGTTGATGAACATTTTATCAGAAAGATTGATAAGTGCAGTTCTTTCCTGTTTTCTTATGTATGCCTGAAGCTTTTCGATTTTGTGGATTGCAGAATCTGTTGTAGTGGATCTTGAGTTCATAAACCCTCTTCAGGTTTCAATTTCTGTTTCTGAAATCTCTCTTATCTGTGAGCTCATGGCAAAATCTAAGGAACCAGACACTGGTAACCCATCACCTCCACCTATTTCATATTTGCAAATTATCTTAGCCAAGGTTAATTTGGTTCATAGTTCTATGCCTTCATATTTGTTAAATGAATAATATGCATTATGCAGGTAGTGCATCACATACAGCACCTGAGGAGGATTCAGAGTTAAAAGACTCTCCTAGTTGTAGGTAGAGGCTGTATTTTTGAATATTTTCACTAATTGTTGCATTGTAGTAATTCTTTTACACTGGTTTTATTAACATTAGTTATCACTTGTATTTGATCATTGCAGGGATTCAAACAGTGATGGCTCCTCCTTTACATTATCAAAGCTTGATGTTGTTTTAGGAGGAGGTGAGACTAAGAGGGTAGGTGCAAGGACAAAATCATAGACCATTTCTCTTTTAATCTTCATGCACTGTCAGAAATGATTTTCTTTTCCAATTATGGTACTGGAACCTGGATCAAAATAAGGAATATTGCTGTGTAGTGACATTTGCCATTAGAAGCAAACAGTGTATATCTCCTGCATTTTCTACTCACTGTTATTCTGCAATTGTTGTCTTTTATAATTTATCTCTTCCACCAAGTTGGGTTCTTATATACAAATGTTACATGGAAAATGGAATTTTGTGTCTTTTAATAATTATTAACCTCAGGTACATTCAGTGATTTAAAAAGCATTAGACGCCAAAAGGCGTCACGGTCCAAAAATGCCCGAGACGCTAAGCGCTCGCCCGAGCGAAGTGAGGCGCTAAAAATTAATAATATTAAAATTAATAGTATTAAAATCAAAATAATAGTGTTATACTGTATACAGTTAACAGTATACAGTATAACAGTATACTGTATACTTTTAACAGTATGTTGTATACTGTTAACAGTATACTTTCGATTTCGAAAGAGAAGCGAAAGAGAAGACCGAGAAGTGTAAGGGAAGACCGAGGGTGCTGAGAAAAGCGGGAGCGGCAACGGCGAGCGACGACAGTGGCAGCGGTAGTAGCGAGCAGCGGTTGCAGCGAGCAGCCGGAGCGGGAGCGGCGACAGAGGCAGCCACAGCAGCGAGCAGCGGGAGCGAGAGCGGCGACAACGACAGCGGCAGCGGTAAAAGCGAGCAGCGGCAGCGAGAGCGGCAACAGTGACAGTGGCAGCAGCGGGAGCGGGAGAGGCAGCAAGCAGCAGCAGCGAGCAGCGTGAGCGACGAGCAGGGTTAGGGTTGGGGAAGTCGCGCTGATATCGGTGCTTTAGTTGGTTCGATTGAACCAACTAAAGCATCGGAGACCGAACCAGACCTAAATCGTTGATTCGGTCGCCTGGCTTAACCTAGGCGCTCGCCCGAAGCGCCTAGGCTCGGGCGAGCGCCTGGGCTCGGGCGAGTGCCTAGGCGAGCTCCCGAGTGCCTTTTTAAATCACTGGGTACATTACTATCCAGACACTTTGAGGTACATTTATTAAAGTACTCATTAATATGCTAGGTTCTTGTTTTACTTTATTCATCAAATATCACAAAGATGTTCTAAAATTTGTTGTGCTTGCTTCAAGTAACTCAATGTGAAAGATAAGACTGGTCCTTAATACTTTTAATGTGCTGAAGCATGGTATGAAGTTTCTTATTAACTGTTTCTTGGTATTGTTTCAATAATTATCATTTTTGGTCTGAGGGAGTTTTTCACATTAAATATATCTAATGTATGACGTATACTGTCTATTGGTGATCAAATGATTTGGCTAAGGCCATGAGGAAATACGAAGCTTGTTCCTTGTAGTATATAGGTTCACTTTCCCACCAACTCTTTTTGATGTTGTTGTTGCCTATCGTGGTTCTTCATTTAGACTGGAAAGGGTTAGGTTGTTACTTGTGCTGATATGTTATTGATTTATCATGGTCACCAGTGGATCTTGTGGTCTTGATCAAAATGAACCTACATTATTCTAGTGCCACACAGGATACGGTACAGTTGAAATCTTAATATCTAGCTCCATTTGGTAGACTACAATTTTCTAGACATGAGATCCAATGCAATCATGTATGTGCATAGTTACAAACTGAATGTTTCATTTCATTTTCCCATCCGTATGTGACTTTTGACCAGTAACTCTGATCCCCCAAGTTTTTCGTTGATTTTAATTAATATTTTTTTTCCAGAATTTGAATTTGATGTCAGAGTTGATGTTGACTCTGAGATTTTATGTTTTACTTTAATTCTTAGAGAAATTAGTTTCAGAATGTGACCTTGAAGTCAGACTTATGTTCATTTAACTTTTTAGTTTTTCTCAATTTTTATGTCTTCATATTTGATGCACAGAAATATGATAAATTAGTGGAATGTTGTTTTTTCCTAGCTGAGGTTTACAGTGGTTATTGGTTAGTTTTTAACGTGTTGCTTCATATTAATTATATTTTAGGTGCATGATGCTTATATATTTTCATTTGAATTATCTTTTCTCAGATTTTTCCTGCCTATTAAGCAGTTTATTAAACTGGAAAGATTCTATGTTCCATGGTTCAATACTATCTAAGCCTCTATAAATTTGTTAATGTTCCTAATTCTGACATGAATGATTATTTTGTTAGTTATATTTTCACCAAAGATGTTAATAATAAATTTTGTATGTACCTCAAAGAGAAAATCACAATTTGGTTCACGTCATTCAGTAGCATGGTATGATGGTGTTTTGATTGTTTTTATACTGTACATCGATCAATTAATAATTGATTTAAAAAATTAAGGTATTCAAGTCCGAATCATGCAAATGATGCTATGATATAGTTAGTACTACTACCTTTGTTTTGTGGTAGTGTTAGTGTTCATAACTTTATGGTTTCGTAATAATGAATGTTCTTACCATCAGAAGCATGGGGAGTACCTAAAGAATTTTGTTTGGGAATTCATTAAGAAATACAGACATGCATGCACATCTTAGCAAAATTGCTGGATAGACTATCACTTATTTTATTTTCATAATCCTGACATTTTAAGTATGATGAGCGAGTATGTAGATGTTTCCTACTGTATGGATAAATTGTGTCATTCACTTCCCACATATTTGTTCCTAGTGTGAAGGTGAGGTATACAAAAGCTAAGCCTAACAGGTATTTTTGTGGGCATAATGGATATTTGAATTTGCAACTTTGTTCTACTCAATATAATTCATGTGTAATGTAAAAATTTCTAGACTTCAAACCTATAGTTTTTTTTTACATTTCGAGTTCATGGCTCAGTATATGTAATTGGTTAGTTCCCTGCCCTGCATCATACATCTGTTGAGCCTTTGGAATAGGCTTGTATAGTAATTTTCTTTTATGTTTCTGATAAGTTTGGTTGATTTTCTAAATGTTGCCCTTGTATTGACTCTTAGATACAATTAGAAGTTAGTCCAAAGATCGAAGGCTTACTGAAAATTAGTGGAGTGAGATGGACTCTGTCAGATATTGTGGTTGGTTATCAGTACTTTGAGTTTGATTCAAAGAACAAAGAGAAGAAAGGGAGAAGAGCTAGGCACTCTTTAAGCCATAACCTGAGTTTTATTGTGATTAAGGTTACTTCTTGTCCTCATTTTACTAATTCAGGAATGTTTAAGGTAATAACTTTTTGTTTTTCATCTTCAGGGCCTACCAAAACTTGATGCATGTATTCAGCACCTACCAAAGAAAGTATTTGCTGGTGATTTAAGGCTTCTATTGCTTGAGCTTCATAACCAATCAGAATTTTCTGTAAAGGTCTGTTTAATTACTCTCTGATTGTATTCCACCTGCCAGCTGGTTTTGCAATCTTATGTCAGTTCTTTTAAGAACATGTAATCTGGCTTAGGAGCAATATGCTAGTTTTCTCCTTAAAAATCTTGTACTGGGGCATGTGGGCAGGTGGCTAGCTGCAACTGTTGAATTTTAATATACTGTTTGTACATCAATGCATATTCCTGGCATTGGTTTTCTGGTTATTTTAGTTGTGACTTGTTTGGACATCTTAAATCCACAGAATATTAAAATGAAGATCAGTCATCCAAGATACCTCATTCCTGGGAATTTGGAAGATCTAGAAATGGATTTCCCTGAGTGCCTTGAAAAGCAGAAGAGTTCTGGGAGTAAGGAGACACCAGCAAATGTTATGCTGAAGTTTAAGAACCTTTTGTTTTCATTTCCAGAAGTGAGTAGAAGTAATTTATCATGTGAAAGTGGTTACTTGCACTGTACTCTATATAAATCATCAAGTGTTAAATGGTTAGTTATAATTTTTTTACCTTATCATTGCAGGATGCCACAATTCAAGGTGGAACTAATTTCACATGGCCTCTTTGGTTTCATGCTGGTCTTAGTGGAAGGATTTCTTTGTACATCTCAATATACTACGAAGTGGCAAGTTGTTCTAGTGACATGAAATATCGTATACTGCGCATGCATCATGACTTGGAGGTAACAAATGCAACTTAATATGTATAGTGTGCATGTTCATATATAGATTTGAGATGTGTATATACAATAATAACTTCTAACTTCTAAGATTTCTGTGTACCTGATGTCACTAGCTATGGATGACCAATAATATTGTCGCATATATGTTAAATTCAGCATTTAAATGATTGCTATTCATAAGTAATATATGGGGCAGCAAATGGGCCACGTGTTAGGTAGGGTTCTGGCCTTCATTGTAATAGTGTCGGATCAGCTGATTTGACATGGCACTTAAGGTGGAGAAGGTTTTCCGCTGAAACCCATATAACAAATGGGCTGGCTGGTGTTCGGTTTGCAGGTGTCATGATGTTTCCAGAGGGAACAAAATTTTGTTCATGTTGGTTTTTTTTTTCCTGAAGCCTGAATACGAGTATTGCTTGATGTGAAGTGGACATGAAACTTAACCAGTTAAAGCTTTTCTTGAACAACGTAGAGATATATTTGGTTAAGCTTGGTCTGGTACCAATCAGATCAAGGTTCTATTTTGAAGTTATTCAGTACCACCTGCAATCATTTTATGGAAATTATGCTTATTAATATCTTCCTGAACTGGTTCAGTTTTTAGTGAAAAAAGAGTTGAATGTATCCTGTGATCAATTAATTTAAAAAAAATTCTTGAATCCCCAAATTCTATACAGGTTACTTAAAGGAATTCGGATGAAATATAAATTTTCTTTCAACATTTAGATGTTGCTTTGAAGTCAATGGTATATTTAGTTGGTTGATTTAAGAGTTCAATGTGGTAGCAGTGAGTTTATGAGTTAACATGTTTATGTTTTAGCTGGATATAAGTAGGTGATATTGTATAGCATTGACCAAAAGGAAGCATGTGAAAGACTACAGTGCTAAATGGGAAGAGTCCTTTTTGAAAGGAAGCAAGCAGTTTATGTAAAAAGGGATTGGCAGGCAATTCTATTTACTGGAACTGTAAACGAGATGCCAGCAAGTACTTAAAATTCAGGACTGATAACTGTACCAATATTGGTATAGTAGTCCTTAATATACTATTAGAAGTACTATGAAAATTACAGGCAGTATACTGCAATATTTGGAATTATGAATGCGAACCTTAGAGATTCAGGTCTAGAAGGAAGTTTTGGAGAATGGGTACAGATTTCCACATGAATATGAAGTAGCTTCAATCATGAATTGAGTTTAATTGGGGAAAGGATGCTAAATCAGTTATAATTGGGGAAGTTTCATTAAACACGGATTGGAAGATAATAAATAGCAACCAGTAGAAAAATAGATGATATTATAAAATATAGATAAATGTTATAAATGTTCATTTTGCAACATACTAGTGGTACAAGGTTATGCAATGACCCTTCTGACTTATGTTCGGTTGGAAAGACTTCCATGAAGTATTATTTCCATTCCTTAGTTCTTGTCCATAATAGAACTTCAAATAGAAGTATTCTGATATTCTGTTGCCGAAGAATCATTGAATCCAAAAGTCTGCAATCCAAGAAACCTTTACCTGCATTCCGATTCGTTATATGTCTTAACAAATGCTAAGTCCAGTTAGTTATCTTAAAGTGTTGCAGATTTATGCAATTGCAAATTTTGACATAATTGTTAGTTAAATTTTTTCAGGTATTACCATCATTAGATGTATCATTCCAGATCTCTCCCTGTGCATCAAGCTTGGAAGAGTACTTTGTGCGAATGGATATTTTGAACAGGACAAAGTCAGAGACTTTCTCCCTCAATCAGTTGTCATGTGTTGGCAATCTGTGGGAAATATTAGCATTGCCAGAATCTCTTTCTATCCACCCTGTTCAAACATTACTTGCTGGTCAGGCATTGTCATGCTTCTTTAAGCTAAAGGTTTGCAAACTTTAGTTCACATCCAAAAATGATTAGTACAAGTTTAAGTAATTATGTTATCAACTCTTGGGTGCAAAAAATTTGAGTCTGCAAACATTTGAACAGTTTAAAACTTGATCTTTTAGGATCATTGAAAAAGTTTTAAGTACCATCTATACAATCATAATGAACAATTGAATTTTTGTTGTTTTGTAAATTTTACTCATTCTATAGGATTGTCGAAAAGTTACAAATACTGAAGGAGAGCTTACTTTACAAGGAAGTGACCTACTGATGATTTCTCACGGTTGCAAAGAAGCAATGATTGATGTATCAAGGTCACCTTTGGCTGAATTTCATCAGCATGAGAGATTTCATCAAGGAAAGTTAGCTAAGGTCAGTAGAAGTCGAACCATCATAATTCTTGTATCAGATGTGTTTGTTTCATTATGGATGCTTATATCACTCAAGAAGCTAAATTAGTAATCTACCCGACATCAAGGTTTGTTGTACTGCCCAAGTCGATATGGTATGGGTGATATGGACCGGTATGGTTGGTGACCGAGATGTGGATCGCTCAAGTCCCCGTCGGCACGCCTCAACATACCATGTGTAGGTACACCGGTATAGACTAGTTTGTATCGACCCGACAAATCTCTGAGACGGGTTCGATATTCGAAATGGCAAACCCTACCCGACATTACTTAACCCACTTAGTTATTTATGTTGGGTGGGACTAAAAAATTTGATATAATCAAGAGATGGAACATGTGATATAACAAAATTAAATTTACCGGACATGGAAATGACCCTATACTTTGGATATACATTTGATAGTTGTAAGGGTAGTTTGAGGATGTAACATAGTTGATTTTACTTTTTTTTCAAGGACCAAGTTTATTATCTGGATTATGTTCAATGGTAAAAATAGTATGGTTCTTTCTAGTGAGCAAGTCCATTTCATATATTATATACATGTGCAGACATGGAACACACGTGTTTGTGTGTGTGCATGCACACAAAAACATATATAAATATGTTGTAATAAATGATGCATTGTATTTGTAATATACATATTTTGAATTTTATGTGTACATATGTGTGGCCATGCATGTGTGAATGTGTGAATCGATGCACATATTGAAGGGTTGCTCCAGGTGAGATGATTAGTACTAGTGGTGCAAGAGGTGGAGGGTATAGCCAGCTCCAAATAGTTGGGATATTGCGGCTTATTGTTGTTATGGTTTTAGTGGATAAAGCATTATGTCTTCTATTTCTAATAATAATTTTTGGTATCCTCCATGAAACTCCATACATATTACGTAAAGGAGTTTTGATTTTCTTCAGACCCATTGATATGAATAATCTCTCATGTTATATCATTTATATTTAATTTTGGACATAGACATTGTAAATGGTTGATTTTACTCTCATATGGCTCTCCTTATAATTTTGTATGACCTAACTTTGTACTTTGTGTGGTTCAGGGAGATTCAAGCATTGTTGATTTCATCTTGATCTCAAAGATGCACGGAAATGGTCCTGTCTTTGAGCCAGGAATGCAACCAAAGTTATTATCCTACCATGCATGTCATTGCAGGCAAGATTAGAACCTTGTTGGCTTTGGCTTCTGACTTTGAGCTTTTAGGATCTTGAAATAACTGATGCATTTCTTATCCTTGTGTCCAGTATTAGCAGCAGGTGTCCATTATCTTGGCAAATGAATGGTCCCCGAATGATTAATCATGATTTCTCCAGTTCGTTCTGTGAAGCTAACTTTCACTTGAGAATCCACAGTTGCTCTGATGCTGCTGTTATCATCAGACTGACCACCTATGATACATTGCCCGAGAAAAACCAGTCAAGTGATGGAGTTAAGCTTTCTGATTCTGCTGAAAATGAAGGAGGGTGGCATGACATATCGTTGGTTAATGACATGAAAGTTCTCTCTAGCATCCATGGGAATCGACCCAAGAAATCATCAATTGACACTTTATCACCCTTTGTTTGGTGTGCGACGAGCTCTACTAAACTAAAGTTGGAACCATTGTGTACGACCAAAATTTCCCTTAAGATCTGTATATTTGCCGCTGGTACGTACGATTTGTCAAACTATGAATTGCACTGGGAGGTAAAGCCACTCGAGGAAGGAAAAACTGGTGTGTCGTCTTCTGGTACGGCTCATGGGCACCCTTTCTATCTTACTGTGCTTCATGCCCCTCAGTGAGGTACACGCTTGGATGGTAAAATTGAGCAAGTTGCAAACTCCAAAAGCTGAAGATTCTTTCTTATTTCGCCATTGTAAATTGTGTCATGGACAACAGTGGCTGAATATGATGACTGTAGAGTCCATCTAAAGTTTACTCTTAGAAGTTAAAAGAAGCCAAAATTCAGGAAGTTGCAAACTCCGAAAGCTGAAGATTCTTTCTTTTTTCGCCATTGTAAATTGTGTTATGGACAACAGTTGCCGAATATGATGAATGTAGAGTCCATCTAAAGTTACTCTTTTAAGTTAAAGATGCCATCAGCTCTACTGTGGTATTCTTTACTCTCTTTTTTTTTTTTGTTTTTTTGTTCCCTTATTTACATCTGATAGAATCAGAGCACTTGAGGCCTTAGAATTATGCATGCAAAAAAAAAAAAAAGGAGCCTACCTACACAGAGGTTGTCTTTTTTGCCTTTTTCAATCTAATCTCCTACATGTTTATTCAGACTGTGTCTGCTATTCTTGATGTAGTTGCTTGATATTTGATCATCTATTTTGGATGCGAATGCTAATGGACGTGCTACTATTTCTTTTAAGATAGTTGATGAATGACACAAATTTCTTTCTGTTGCTGTCTCAATAGATAGATGGGCGGGCATGATTCTTGTGTTTCCGCTGTGTCAAAGACTATTATCTGAGAATTCAGGAGAAATCACCATTTATCAGAAATGGTTGTGTAAAAAGAGTATTACTATTGAGACTATTATCGTTTGTGTTCGAAATAATCAAATGCTTTTCTAACATCAGAAATCTGTGGAGCATATTCATCGCTATGATGCAGAAACCTGTACGATTTCAAGGACTCACCAGAAGTAAAACCAAGTGGGTCGTATAATACATTAATAATAATCTGAACAAATTGAAAGTCATGTAATGCTGTTGTCGACGCATCATGTCAAAAGTCAACAAGGGTGAAGCTTTTCACCGAACACAAAGCAACAGGTTTTGTGATCCAAGAAGCAAGCAACCTTGTTCACCTCGTGAAGATTGTTGTTAAAGACAACTCTAATTCAAACACCAGCATGATATGGGGGTACAAATAGACAAAGGAAGATTCACCACAGTCAAAGCATTAGGTAGATAAAGCAATCTCAACTTAAAAAAAAAAAAAAAGTAGTTTCCAATCATAAATAGAACAGTACATAGCACACGACACTTCAACCAAACAAGCTCCGAGACGTACAATGTTCATGGTTATCTGAATCCACAGATACGGTTGTTCTTCATAAAGTACCAGCAAAGACAGGGACAAGCCCCATCCACGCCTTTACAGTGCATCGAGGACTTTCATCATCGTCACTGCCGCAAGTCTGCTAGACTTACTAGGAACAGTTATATGATTTTGAAGGCCCGGATGCGGATAAGCCAAGAATGAATTGCCTTCTGAGAACAACCAAATGATGCCAGGTTGATCCGCGATCCAGATCTAACCAGTGGCCATTTCTTCCATCTGGTTGTGTTAAGTCCTGGAAGGGAATGAATAGGTTGCAGCACTGCTCTCAAGCTAACAAGTACCACAACTCTCAACCACCCCTCCCTGGTATTGATCTCATCAGACTTTGAGGAGATCACAGCAGCTATCAGCTGCTGCACCCCATTTGCTATGGTTACTGGTTCCTTGTCCTCCATTCATCATGATTAAATGAGACTGGAAAACAGATGGGCACAAATGTTCAGCAATGTGGAAGTCATCAACATCTTCCTGAGCATACACGCTTGTCACCTCGGATCCTGATGCACTCGAACCACCGCTTGCTGAGTTCAGATTTAAGCTATCAGACTGCAGAATTTCAGACCTTGCAAATGTGGCAGGACGAGGAGGCATCCCATCTTTCACTTTGCAACCACCATTTCCACCCTGTCCGCTGCATTCCTTTTTCGAGTTCAAAAAGCGACCACCACAGCCCCTCATTCGACGCAAAGCATGAAGGTGACGCGACTCATGCAAATATGGCTGCAGAAAAGAAATCCCAATAAAAAAATATGACTGCAGAAAGGAAATCCCGATGATACGCACTTAGTCCATACATATGCAGGCCATTCAATCAAATAACAGTAATGATCTTCTTAGCTGTTACAAGGGGGACAAACTCGAGGAGTCTCACAACAGTTGGTCACCTAATGGCATCTGAAAGGAGCTACCGACGAATATCAAAGTACTCTTAAAAAGACTGATAATGTCCGCTAGAACAGATAACTAAAAATATATATATTAATAGCTGCTCTTATGGTCACAGATTATGAAACAAAACATATTGGGAAATTCACTTCCATTGCAACAAGGATTTTTGTACTGTGCAGTAGACACATACCTTCCTAACTTTAATCGACTTGTTCTCTTTCTGAGCTTTAGCACGAGCTTTGCGGCGACGAAGAATTGCATGGAACTGTTTTGCATTCACATAGATCGGTCCTTCAGGTGTCATATCCATTGGTAAAAGCATACGCCCATTCTGCAAAATGAATACGAGGGATTCACGATCACATAATTCTTGATACAACTACTAACAACTAGGTTGCACCATGTTCATGATTGAGGAAGTTTCAAAGATCATCTGTTGAGAAAACAAGGGGAAATATGACATAGTAAATTTGCCAAATAATAAGTTCTCATTGCTTTATCTTTTCATTTTTCTACTATGTTGAGCCATGCACCATCATTGATTAAAAATAATAAGGTCATTGCTAGTTCTTTCTAGAAAAGACCAGTTTAAGTGAGATCAAGTGTTTTTAGAAAAAGATTTTGCTTCCAAAAAGTAACAAGGTTCTTGTCATCTTATGCAAACTCTCATAGAGCATATCTAAACATCTAATAACATTTAGGTTTAACTTATAAATTAGAAGTGCCCTGAAGTCGATAAGCTTACAGAATAAATGTTCCCAAATGTGGTGATCTTATAAAACATAGACTTTTGTTACAATTTTACACAGGCCACCCAGTGCTAGGAGTTCCAAAACCAACCTGTGACTTGTCCAATAGCCAGCTACCTTGATGACAATAAGCATAGTATTCCATAGAATCACATTTTAACAAGCACCAGAACTTTCCAAGAGATGATTACCAACGGCTTTAAATACCAGGCAATCTACTAAGTGTCAGGTCAATATTGCTCAGGCTCCTCCACTGCAGCAAAATTTTCTATATTGTGCTGATCAAAATGAAGACACGAGCACTGGAACTTTCTACAAGATGACTACAAATGGCTTCAAATACCAGTTACTCTACTTTATGAAGTATTAGATCAATATCGATTAGGTTTTCTACAGTGTTGCAATTTTTCTATATTCCACTGATAAGGATGAAGCTTACGTCTAGTGATTTTATCCATACTAGCCTACGAAACACAAGAAATACCTTGATGGCTCTATCAGTTTATTTGCTAGACACATTTATCGAGATTAGTTCACCTCTATAGAATCTTTCATTTTGTACATACAACAAACAGAAATCTGCAAGATCATCATTTCTCCAACTAAAATCTGAGTCAACATTTTTTCATGTAATAGTAACTTGGATACATTTAAGGCTGATTTCAAATACTAGTCATGGATGCTCATCGTGTGCCACTTGTTAGCATAGCATGTACCATAGTACATATAACAGTAATGCTATCACTTAAGACACCTGCTCTGGGAAAAACTACCAACATTTCCATTCAGGAGCTCCTTGCCACATTAGTACATCCTCACCCTTACTAAGATGTCTATCCAACAATTTCTCTAAAAATGGACAAGAATTCCATATCTTGCCCTTCATATGGAAAATGCTCGGTTAACTTCTGTCACAAGTTCTGTATTGATTCATCAGATTCAAAAAGCTCTCAAGTCAAATATCTGAAAACTCAAGGTCTCAGTCTCAACACCTGAATTATTTCCTAGTTCTAGAAGCACCACATACAAACCTTCTAGACCAAAAGGCTTAATGGTATTTACTCAGATTAACATATACTTCGATCAAACCTACTCAACTTATTGAATTAGTAGACAATTTATAAAGTTGAAATGGTTTCTCCCATTCAAGAAAAGACCAAAGGAAAGAAAATTGAAATCTTTAGTCATACAAAGCACGAAATAGGGAAACCAACCGTTGCTTGGGTTCCATAAGTTGCATATAAGCCATAGAACTGGTCAACATAAGAGCTACTGGGACAAACCTACACCGGTATAAGAAAAAGTGAGAAAAATACTACGTGCCATTGCGAATATAATTAGTAAAATTATAAACAACTATTTTTACAAGAGATTAGAGCACGAAAACAAAAAAACAACCTACCATGGACTGACCAAAACCCTGTTCGAAACAATTTGGATTTTCTGGTAATGATGACTGTAGAGAGAAGGGCATCAAATGTTGCTGAATCTTCTGCTCTTTTATTAAATCCTTGGAATCTGAAGTAGAAAAAAGGTGTGGTCAGATTCACGTTAAACAGCACCAGTAGATAGAAACATCATACGATATGAACCTCAGAAGAAACTTCTGGAAAATAATGAGGATGTACTGTGGGTTCCTCAACTAATTTGATTGGACACATCATATATAGAGAGAGATAAATGGTAAATTAAGCTTTTATAATATATGAAGATAATAGTTGTCTGAAAGATATGCCACTTTGAAATTTTTTACTTACACTTCTATCGAAGCTTATACACATGTTTATGTTCTCGAATCTCGATAGAATGATTGCTTGTTATAATTGACCCCTTTCTTTATTCTTCAGTGATTCATTTCCTACTGTAGTTTTGCTAGTATACATTGGAAATATTTATGTGTCTTTGTAACTTAAACACCACATATGGAATCCCTTAAGTTTTGTCTTTGGTTCTACATGTTCTTATAGGCCTGTTTTCCAATAAACATTCATCTCTCACCTTGTCTTGTTTACAAAAATGTGCATTCACGGTGCCAAAAGGGAAGCCCATTTATTTAACATCTTACACAAGCTCTTAGGTCCGAATTTCAGCCAGCATAAATCCAGCAACTAATGGGAGATGCCTCGTTCCAGATATCATCCCCTATTTTATGAATAAATCATGATTCGAGTTACAAAACATCTCACTAGCCACGCCCATGTTTTAGGTGTCAAAGTAAAGTAATTTACTTGGAGAAGTAAAACCAAAACAACAAAAAGACTTGTCCAGGATTATGGATTAACAATGACATGCCTGCTACAGCAGTGGTAAGAAACAGGCTTGAAAACAAGGAAAATTAAGTTAGTACCAAATCGTGCATAAACTTGATCGAGGACAACAGATTAATTGTTGGAGTAATTGCATGAAACCAGCATGAAAATAGTGACTAATTCTGAGGTAGGCAGTGCAAGAAACACAGTACCTGGGAATATTGAGAAGCTAACCGTACCATTACCACCTTTCTCTGGGATTTTGAACCCTGAACCTCGCTCCTTGCTTGAGTCTATAACATGATTCACTTGTCGTGACACAGCTGGTAGCTGTTCCTCCACATTGATATGGTCCCCAGTTATTGGCTTCATCCGGCTAAGAGGCTCACCATATATAGGTTGAGATCCAACCAACCAAGGAACCAGAGTAGTCTGAGGGGTCTGTGAAACCAGTAGCCGCCCAACTCCATGATTCTCGAAGAACATCGATGTTTGCATGGTGATCACTCTCCAAACCCCTAAAAACAATGAGAAATCTGAACCACAAACTAGTTTCTTACTTCACAGGTAAGTCTACCTCCGACTAGATCAGAAATCCAACTGGTTTCTCTCAATTGCGGTGATCAGACTTGCCCTCCATTACATGCAGCTCCATCTTGATGTCATAAACACCATATAATCCCAACAAAAGGAAAAGTAAGTTGGTGCCATAAACACAAACCCTCCAAATAAAACCAGCAGGATCGACAAAAAAGAGCAGGATGGGTCAGGGAAGACGAAACGAGTAGCCAGAACGCAGTAGTATCGGTTTCAAGAAACCATCTTTTCCCCTTTTTAGTCGGAACTTTTCAGAGAAAGTGGTCGCGTACTTGGCCATGGAAGTATCATCCATAAACATCAAGAAACCAGAAAAATCGACTCATAAAGCTTCAAGATTTGGACTTTTCAACCAAAAACCACACCGAAACCAAAAGGGCACAACCCAGAGGACTCAAAGAAGAATCTTTCGCCGATCCCATGCGTGGAAAACCTATAACCAAGGAGAAAAGACAGGCAAGCATCGACACCGAGACAACAAGAAACGTCGGGAACACCGTTTTA
Source organism: Musa itinerans (assembly GCA_001649415.1). Taxonomy (NCBI): domain Eukaryota; kingdom Viridiplantae; phylum Streptophyta; class Magnoliopsida; order Zingiberales; family Musaceae; genus Musa; species Musa itinerans. Next base: position 1,262,346 of record LVTN01000004.1, read on the forward strand.
GCCTAGACAAGAATCAAGAGACGAGATTGGAGAGGGAGAACTCACATTTGAAGCGGAGCAGCCGCCGGAGTCCCCAGACCCGTCGAGGGAGAAGTGACAGGAAGGGGAGAATGGGCAGCAGAGGAGGAGGGAAGTGGGTGTTTGCAAGCTGGAGAGGAATGGGAAGTGGGTTTTATTGCCCTCCGAAGGCTTTTGGGAAATGCTTGAGGCTATCCCACCACACATTGATTTCTCTATTCTTTAATCACCTTTTTTTTTTGGAAGGGGAGAATGGGCAGCAGAGGAGGAGGGAAGTGGGTGTTTGCAAGCTGGAGAGGAATGGGAAGTGGGTTTTATTGCCCTCCGAAGGCTTTTGGGAAATGCTTGAGGCTATCCCACCACACATTGATTTCTCTATTCTTTAATCACCTTTTTTTTTTCTTTTTTAATCTTCCAAATATTTATTAAAAGCCAACTTGGATTGAGTTAGTGGGGATTTATTTGATTAATCAATTATTCCCATTAATTGGTGGGCTAAGTAAATGGAAACACAAGACTGTGTCACTGAATCCCCACCCAACAAAATAAATAATATATATTTTGAAATACATATATATATATATATATATATATATGCAAACTCTGAACAATAGCAATAACCCAAGCAAGAAACTTAATGAACCTGCAAATGTCCAGCTTCGGTTAACTTTGATAAATAACAAGAAGCTAGAGTTGCACAATGCAACAAATGTACCTTTTAGAGCCATATTTGTTGTAGGTAAGCACAAAAACTAGTGTAAATATCATGTGGGATGAGAATATAAGATCACCACAGCCATAAATGACCCCATGCGGAACTGCAAGCAAGAAAAAACAAGATAAATACCTAACATGGCAATGATGCTATTTAACTTGCAGGATATAATATTGGATAAAGGAACACACAGTTAATTAGAAGCACTTCAGTTACACTCTTCGGTGGGGGCAGTCTGGCAAGCTCCGATCCCTAAATAAAATGAGGAAAAGGATGTTGGTGATGTTACAGATCAAAATTATTTGAGAGGCAAAATAATATTAAGAACTGACAGCTATTCCCTGCATATACCTCACGGCAATGATAGTTAGGACCAGGAAGCTGCGTAGAATAGAAAGTGATGATCCGCAATACTTGAGAAGCCTGTAAAGACCATCAGCATTATATAACAGGATGACCAGGAAGAGAAGAAATAACAGTTAAACACAAACTTACAACTAAAAATGCCAAAACTCTCAGCCAGAGAAGAACAGTGTAGAAGCGCTTGCTATGATAAACAAAGGGATGAAATGTCCACTGTAACAAATAACAATACCATGTCATAATCATCATATGATTAATAAAGACACGGTGATTACAGCATTAACAAAGATGAGAAATATAATGTAGGAGCTCAGAACAAACATGGTCACCATGAGTGTACAACAAATGCACATGACTGCATGTGTGTGTGCACATGCACATGTGGCCACTTACATACACTGCCAAAATAAAAGGAGCAGATAAGAAAAAAAAAAATTTACTGCATCCCGATACCAAGTAAAATGGTGTTGACTTTAAAGAAGGCTCAAGATTATATAATAAATGTGCATTAAATTCAGAGTAACTAGCACAAAAAAGTTAAACAAAAAGGGGTAAGGTAAAAACTACAACACTGCAGTAAAACCAGTATGGCTTTTGAAACTAATTTAGACCTACAATTGTTGTGTGATGATAAATTTATTTGACAATAGTATCCAACATGCTAGATAATGACGATGATGCTGATTCTGGAATTGCTGTCAAAAAGAGAAGCATCAATGAATAACACACACACACACACAGAGAGAGAGAGAGAGAGAGAGAGAGAGAGAGAGAGAGAGAAGCACATCAATATTATACTAAGCTAAATGCCCAATTGAGCTCTTCATATACATGCAAAGAAGAAGAGGGTTGGTGTAATCCTCTCTTGTCTCCTTCAGTTGTTGATCCTGTGGTCAGTGGAAGTGGATGTGTTTGTAGGGGCTCCATGCAAATAATGTGGTTGGTCAGTGGAAGGCACTGACAAATTTGTGAACCCCACCTTAAGTCTTGTCCTCCTTCCTCACCATCCTCATCCAATTTATCACCCAAGTGTCATATTTGATGTAATCAATATATTATTTCTTCACATTAATTATATTTATATGTTGAATTAACACATATGCATGAAACTTTGGTGTGGTTAGATCTTCAAAGAATTGTGGTAAAGACATAACCTAGAGAGAGAGAGGGAGAGAGAGAGAGAGATGAAAAAGATGGAATTGTTTACAATGAAGAATAGAGTGGTACAAGATTTTGTTAGTGTGAAGTGTTTGATAAGCATTGAGGACTTTTCTTTTGATCCATCCAAGTGGAACACTCAATCACCACCAGAGGAAGAAAAAAAAAAAAGGAAGGAGGCTTTAGGAGGTGGTACAATGTGGGATCTGTTGATGTTGGGATCCACCTCAGGAGCTGGTGGCCCACTGTCAACATCAGCACCAGAGATTGATTCAAAGGGTGACATGTTTGATCAGAAACATCACTGCCTTGTGAAACACACCTTCATTTTGCTACTCTCTTTATGTCATGCAGTTGATGCAGACAAGATCATGTCAATAATACCAAGCATTTTGGTTCTTCTCAAGTGTTTGTTTTAAGTAATTCTTACAATATATATATATATATATATATATATATATAATATTTTATCTTAAGTACGATTGATCTCGGTTTTCATCATATATTTGACTATAATATAAGGATGAAATTTAATACGATGATAAATTTATTTTTTTATTTGATTTACCATGTTTCATTTTATCAAAATTATCTCTTTATTTATACGAATAATATTATACGCATTCGGTGTCTCCAATCCCACATTAACCCAAGTCTTACATATTTAATTAATTTTTAATTTAGATTACATCTAAACTAATATATATATATATATATATATATATATATATATATTGTAGAATTGATTTAGATTCATAGTATATATAAATTATATAGAAAAAGAGCCCATGTGGTAAAGGGCAAGATGGTTAGTAGAAGTTGACAACCTATGTGATCTATCCAAAGTTCAAATGCCTTCCGACCCAATTCGATCATCAAATTGTCGAGAGAAGTAAGAGGAAGTTGGGGAGGGTTGCATTAGCATAAAACTCAAAGAAAGGAAATCAATATCATATCAAAAGAGAACAAGGAGGAGATTAATACAAATCATATGATCCCTCAGTTGTAGAAAAGCAAAGTAGATTCTCCTTGGTGTTGTCATACACTTAGCCTATGGGCACAAAGTGAAGAACAGTTCCCTAACATTCTACCTACCAATCGAGTGCTTTACTTGAGAAAAAGTAATAGTAGATTAGATGAGATATGCTTAGTGCATTAGGAGTTACCCTTCAATGCCAAGTGAATGTTGTTGACCTTAGTGACATGCAATTAAAGATAACAATGACTTCCACACTACATGCAAGTTAAATAATTAGCACCACTGTTAATTAACTACACCTAATTATGAATTGTGATTTGATGGCAGTCCACATCAAAGTGCTGCCCAAGGAATATAATCAACTGGCTGATAAGGAGAAGCAGATCCCTTCTAATCTACTTGCTCGGTGGCACAAAAGATAACCTTTTCATTAACTTGTAATCAGAGGATTAAGGGGATGAATTATTCACACAAATCCCAAGTCAACCATATCTTAAGTTGTGTTTCTTTCTGATGAGGCTACCGATGTGAACTCGCACTTGCCATTAATCTCTTCTTATTTCTTTCTTTATAAGCATTGTCGTTGTTTCCTATGAATCAATAATTGCTCCGATGAAAATTAATGTTAGCTGATAAATCCACAAAACATATAAAAATTATTCACATGATCACACAATGTGCATATCAATGAGTATTTTATTGCATCAATCGAAAATAAAAATATTTGTATGTCTCCTTTATTTTAAGGGAAGTATACTTCCTAACTCAATTTGTATGCATCAAAATTAATTTCATCTCACTAAATAATGTAAGAGTTGTCTCATACTATCCACCAAGGTGATTCAGTTTTTAGAATTGTATAGTTTAATGAGAAAAAATAAATATTATTTTAAATTTATTATTTTATGAATTGGGTAGGTGAATAGAGATCTTTGTAAAATAGCTAACAAATTTTGGGATATATATATACGCCCATGTTTTAGGTGTCAAAGTAAAGTAATTTACTTGGAGAAGTAAAACCAAAACAACAAAAAGACTTGTCCAGGATTATGGATTAACAATGACATGCCTGCTACAGCAGTGGTAAGAAACAGGCTTGAAAACAAGGAAAATTAAGTTAGTACCAAATCGTGCATAAACTTGATCGAGGACAACAGATTAATTGTTGGAGTAATTGCATGAAACCAGCATGAAAATAGTGACTAATTCTGAGGTAGGCAGTGCAAGAAACACAGTACCTGGGAATATTGAGAAGCTAACCGTACCATTACCACCTTTCTCTGGGATTTTGAACCCTGAACCTCGCTCCTTGCTTGAGTCTATAACATGATTCACTTGTCGTGACACAGCTGGTAGCTGTTCCTCCACATTGATATGGTCCCCAGTTATTGGCTTCATCCGGCTAAGAGGCTCACCATATATAGGTTGAGATCCAACCAACCAAGGAACCAGAGTAGTCTGAGGGGTCTGTGAAACCAGTAGCCGCCCAACTCCATGATTCTCGAAGAACATCGATGTTTGCATGGTGATCACTCTCCAAACCCCTAAAAACAATGAGAAATCTGAACCACAAACTAGTTTCTTACTTCACAGGTAAGTCTACCTCCGACTAGATCAGAAATCCAACTGGTTTCTCTCAATTGCGGTGATCAGACTTGCCCTCCATTACATGCAGCTCCATCTTGATGTCATAAACACCATATAATCCCAACAAAAGGAAAAGTAAGTTGGTGCCATAAACACAAACCCTCCAAATAAAACCAGCAGGATCGACAAAAAAGAGCAGGATGGGTCAGGGAAGACGAAACGAGTAGCCAGAACGCAGTAGTATCGGTTTCAAGAAACCATCTTTTCCCCTTTTTAGTCGGAACTTTTCAGAGAAAGTGGTCGCGTACTTGGCCATGGAAGTATCATCCATAAACATCAAGAAACCAGAAAAATCGACTCATAAAGCTTCAAGATTTGGACTTTTCAACCAAAAACCACACCGAAACCAAAAGGGCACAACCCAGAGGACTCAAAGAAGAATCTTTCGCCGATCCCATGCGTGGAAAACCTATAACCAAGGAGAAAAGACAGACAAGCATCGACACCGAGACAACAAGAAACGTCGGGAACACCGTTTTAGCCTAGACAAGAATCAAGAGACGAGATTGGAGAGGGAGAACTCACATTTGAAGCGGAGCAGCCGCCGGAGTCCCCAGACCCGTCGAGGGAGAAGTGACAGGAAGGGGAGAATGGGCAGCAGAGGAGGAGGGAAGTGGGTGTTTGCAAGCTGGAGAGGAATGGGAAGTGGGTTTTATTGCCCTCCGAAGGCTTTTGGGAAATGCTTGAGGCTATCCCACCACACATTGATTTCTCTATTCTTTAATCACCTTTTTTTTTTTCTTTTTTAATCTTCCAAATATTTATTAAAAGCCAACTTGGATTGAGTTAGTGGGGATTTATTTGATTAATCAATTATTCCCATTAATTGGTGGGCTAAGTAAATGGAAACACAAGACTGTGTCACTGAATCCCCACCCAACAAAATAAATAATATATATTTTGAAATACAGAAATACATATATATATATATATATATATATATATATATATATCCTTCAAAAAAAATTAATATTTATTTTCGATTCGAGTTCAGCTAAACTAATTAGCACCTTTAAAAATTAATTTATTAAGTATATATCAAAATTTTACCTTTTTATCATATTTGAAATTTCTTCTTTTTTTTCGATCAATAGATACTTTTTTTTTCATTTTAAGGTTTCCTCATTTAAGATTTATTTACTAAAAGCATGAATAAAACAGTTCAGTTAAGAAAAGTACTCTCGGAGAGGAAACAAATAAAAAATACTTTTATAAAATGATTCTTGTTTTGCTAGTTTAAATAAATAGTTTATTATTATTGTTATCGTCATTATAATTGATTTAAGTCTTTACAATATAGTCTAAGATTCCTAAGTATACTTGTGTAAATAGTTTATCAGTTTTATCTAAACTCAACATGATATATGTATTGAAAAAATTTGGTATTCTATAACTAAAGATTAGAAACATATTTCTTGCAGAGATATCCTATTGTTTAGCACATTATTTGCACTGACAAATGATCTAATGTTGAGTACTTAGCATCTAATGCATGCATGTGATTAGTATAATGATTGTATACCTTATGCTATCCACAAAACATATATATATATATATA
>LVTN01000004.1:1278414-1369583 GCA_001649415.1 Musa itinerans
GCAAATGAGAAATCCTACATCAGCGATCGAGATGGTCCAATCATCCACACATCATCAGAATGTAAACATAAGTTCGACATAAGCTATCACAACCTTATTCAGAAAAAGGGCATTCAAGATCTCAGAAAATTCTCTTTTCTAAGTGTAAAAGAATATTCCTGGTTCTTTCATTAAGCACCAACTTGAGTATGAAAACATAAAAAGTAGATCCCAGAAGCTTATACATTTTTATAGAAGTGCTAAACTAGTATCAGTTTAACAATTAGAAAAAACATGATTTCACTATCAAGAAATATCTATTCAGTTTCTTAGTTATGAATTAAAATTATGGTACATAAATAAATTTGAGGGCTTAGATGTCTCAACATTCACAAGTTCATTGATCTTAAACCTGATTCATTATGTTGCAAAATGCAAGATAAGATGGAAAAGGAACTGGATTAATTACTACTGTTAGCTACATTTATAATATCTGAACTAAAACAAGCATCCATGTCACAGTTATTAGTCAAAGCCCAATAATCCCTAATTGGTAACTCTTCATAACTAGTCAATGTAGATAATTTTTGGCCTGTGCTTTAAAGTTTCAATTCACAACAGCAGATAATTGTCTCCTCTGGGTTGACAAGGACTATAATGCAAGTTGACGAGGAGTTCAGTGCAATCCTCTTTTAGTTGACTTACCAAAGATGACTATTTTGCCCAGATAACAATTGCATACACAAGCTTTAATCTTGATGAAATGTAACTTACTGATGTTAATATGCTGATTTCCTGATTATAAATGTTTATCGATAACACAAAGTTTGTCACATGAAACAAATACTGTTCACTCCTAAAATTGGTTCAGTTCACTACCTGCATGATTAGTTGTTAGAATAAAGTTGTACCTCATATTTTTGTAATTCTGGGTACTAAATTAAGAATTATACTAGCATACGCTATCTGGAAGCAACTTGTTAATGGCAACCACACCATACCAAGTCTGAAGTCACTACTAGCATACCAGGAATGCTCGAAAAGCACTTTGAATAACTGTGGCAGCCCACCCCTCTCTAATGCTCTCTTGAGTTTGACAAGTCACTGGTCTGTTATTTGATGTGGAAGGAGAGGAAGTGGAGTTTGAATTTGACTGGATGTTGGCATCTCCAGCCATTGGAGCAGTTCCAGGAGCATACTCGTCTTCCGTCTTAGCACAATCAAGACCAACAGAGTTTTTCTTCCGGCCTTGCGATTTATCAGCAGAGGCACTTTTCTGCAATCATCTCAGATTGAGATGGCTGAGATTAAGTGTATGCACAGACAGAAAAACAGAAAAATATCTTCAAAGAAATTTAAACCGGGGAAAGAAAAGCAGTATAGTATGCCAGAGATATTATTATTTTAGGCTTTTAGCATAATTATTGTGGCCAACATTGACAATAGGGACTTCCATATTAATTAATTACAAGGCGTTGGCTATACTGATTGCTTTCCATCATATAGATTTATCTATGGTTACTCACTGTAATACATTGATTTGCCATATTATAGGTTGATTCCAGTCAACACCCTGTCCATCCTTACAAATAAAAGTCACAATCCAAGAGGCACAAAATGAAGTGTTTTGCTAGTGTGACGCATTAACTTAAAAGTATTACCTTATATAAAAGTTTTTTAACCTTTTAAGAGTCAGCAAACTATTAAGTGTGAACAGGCTGATGTTGATATAATCTGGCCCAGATTTTCAGTCTATAATCTAACCAAGCTTGAACCAAGAATAGTGGTGTAAAAATTGAGCCTCATCTGAGCTAAGAGAAACGTCCAGTTCATCTGATTAAAATTGTTGAATATATAGTTATGTTGAGAGCCCAGCTCCAAGCACATTTGAGAATATCAGGCTAATGCAATGCTGGCCAAATGCTAAACAATGTGCACGAGCCAGTGTTTGGTTCTGATCGTGTAGCCAATATATTTATAACCCCATACCTAGCACAGTGCTCATTTTTCTAGGCTTGGGACCAAACAGATTAAAAAGGGTAAACCATAGCATATGTTACTTCACATAGATAAGTCTGGAAACATCTCCAAGATCATAATATTGAGGTAAGCATGTCAAAGAAATCAGTGCTGTGGTAAAAGATGGTCAAAGATGTTTCAGGTTTCAAGGTCAGTCAAGAAAAAGTAAAAGATTATAATGCAATTGTCTTGAAACTAGTATTAAAACTTAACAGACCAAAAGAAAAGAAATTACCCACATTTTCATCATTTCTGGGATGCTGAAACTTTTCTTGCTTCCTTATGCCAACCAATGATCTAAACCATTTTGCAGAAATTCCCATGATCTCAATCAGTTAACCTTCAGATGACACTGACCTGTCAAAAATTGACAACAAAATTAGGACATAACCAACAGTCACTATTATTGTCTTCCAAGGCACATGAAGGATATGTGAGGAAGAACAATACCAATTCATAGAGTCTTAATTAGGAGACCATATGCCTACATAAAGTGCAGAACCAATTAGGAGTACAAACTGGCAAAATTATTACAAGAACTGCATAATCATTAAAAAAAAATGCAAATTGCAAATTATATATGACAACCTGGATTCTTCAAGCTGAAATTTATTTACTGGCATGTAAACCAAGATTGTCCAATCAACATTAAAATTTAGATTGGCGCTAAGTATGAACTAGGTTAAAAATCAGAATTCATCAACGGTCTCCTAGAACCAATTGGCAATTAGCCAAAATTACCTGAAATCAACCAGGAATTGATTGGAGATCAGTAAAAGCTGACTGGTTTAGGCTGATTTAACAAATTCTCATGGTGTTCTAGGATTGATAAATAATCCCCATTTGGATGAATGTACCATGAAACCCACAGGAAAATAATATCATAATTCTCCATCCTTATATCTAACCAAAACTAATATTGGAGATAGCTAAGGCAATACCAACAGTGGCATCAAAATTTCCCTGAATGGATGCACTAGCATTTTGTAAAAAGTTAAACATTCAATGTATTTTCCCAACTATAAATAATTTCTCTTGGATTAGAAACATCAAAATTTTGGAGAATCAAGTTAATTGTGCATAATTGTTACTGTGGCTATATGTGATGCAACCAAGTTTAGGTTCAGGTTGGGTATATTTAAGCTTAGGTCTATGATCGTGTCGTTGCAGATAAGATTTAGACTTTCCATTTTCTGAATTTTTTGTTCAATTTATTACAATCTTGTTTACCCATTATATTTATTCAAATTGTAAGTGTTTTTGGGCCTTGTTGAGTTGACATAGGATTCTTGAAAAGCGAGCAACTAGTGTAATGCTGACGCACTGTTAAGGACTAAATAATCGTCAGAGGCTGCTTACCTTTTCTCTTGTCAAGTCATCTCAATAAACCCCGAAACCAAAACCAAGTAGGATGGCCATCTCAACCCTTCTGAAATGTAGCTTATACTAGCCTTCTCAGTCATGCTACAAGCATTTACAATGCGGTCATATCTTAAACGGAAGATTTCTTCTATTTAAGGATACCTTTCATCCCTTAGCTCCTGAGGTGCATTTTCTTCTTTTCTGATAACCAATGGCATGTACTGTGACAGTGTTGACATAAGTCACAGCTCAGGGACATGACATGAATCGAGATGGTCACAGGACTTGGGATCAGCAGTTGTGTGCATCTGGATACACACCAAATCCAAGATTCATGCCTTAAACTCGCACATAGAATTCCGCGATGCAGCATTTCTGCTTTCCAACAGCATGAAGAACAATATTTTTTAATTGAAGAAAAATCCGATTTGTGGAGATTGAGGTTCTACTTATTGAGGAAGTTTTAAATGCACATGATAGATCCACCGAGACGGGCGATGACATCCGGGTTAGATAAAGAAACAATTAAGCAATTAGAGGAGGCAAGGATCAGAAGCCTGAAAGCATGACAGAATTATCAGACAAGTCCACATTACGCGAGAAATTTTCAGCGAGAACACCAGAGAAACTGCGAAAATCAACAGATCCAAGACAGGTGTAATGGATAAAAAGACAAAAAGTTGTAAGAAACCAAATAAGTCTACAAATTAAAGTTGGATACCCCAAGTGGCACATAATCAAGTAGGTAAACAAAGTTTCTATCGGCTCCACCTGGAGAAATCAAATCAAGCACAACTTACTAGAGGTTTGTAAGGATGTGCAGATGAGGAGAGGAACAGTAACTCCGAAAGAAACTCTTGCTACAGATAATGCTGAATCCACTCAGAAGCATCCCAAATCGGAACAACCAAATCACTCCAGAACCAGCAAGATCCGATTTTAGCTCGCAACTGGCACTTCACATCACTCATCTAATAAGGAACCAAAACCCAAGCTAAACCCCCATGTTTGAAGCAAAGAATTCCCTCCGAGGAGTAAAAAGGGAGAAGGAAACACAGAACACTAGGATCAGCCGGAGTACCGAGAAGATCCCACGCGGCCCCAATGTCAGCCATAAAGAAACGGGAAAGAAGATCCCACCGACGGAGGGGGCAGAATCCAGCTATGAGACCCAATTAGGCGGCAGCAGGGAAGAAGCGGAGGGGGATCAAACACGAGCGCGGATCTGACCATAAGCGAGTCAACACAAAACCCAACAGTAAGGGGAAGGAGGGGGAGGGAGAGTCGAATCCAGAGCTCACCTCGGGAGATCGATTCCAGGGACGTACCATCTCTGATCTCCCCCTGGTCCTTGCTCGAACTTTTCCTCCTCCCCCCCAGATTGAGGTTCTACTTATTGAGGAAGTTTTAAATGCACATGATAGATCCACCGAGACGGGCGATGACATCCGGGTTAGATAAAGAAACAATTAAGCAATTAGAGGAGGCAAGGATCAGAAGCCTGAAAGCATGACAGAATTATCAGACAAGTCCACATTACGCGAGAAATTTTCAGCGAGAAGACCAAAGAAACTGCGAGGATCACCAGATCCAAGATTTCATCCTCTACAAAGGAAGACTCTTACATGTACCCCTGGATAATGTGCAAAGTTGCACACTTTACCTCAGTCAGACTTGAAATTATAAAGTTGGGATCCAGAATTCTACCTTGTTTAAGAATGGGAATTGATTGCTCTAATTGAAATAGATATATATACATACGATCATTCGATTACCATAATAATAAAAATATCAAAGATACATATATATATATATTGATTTGATTTTTATTAACGATAATGATAATTAGTAACGGCTAACTGAGGCTAAAGAGAAGTGGTGCATACGAAAGATTGTAATGTATGGAAGGGCGTATATGTTATAATAAAATTTATAAGGAGATATATGCTATTTCCAACATTTTCAATGATAAATACAGTAAATTCCCGCAAATGCATACAAAATTTTCCAACTACGTGTCGCTTCGAGTAACCATCACTGCAGACGTGGCAGAGTTCTATTTGCTAGAGGTAAGCACGGAGCTCCGAGCATGGCCACGTGGAGAGTAAGCGGATAAGTTAAGATTGACTCGCGAGAAAGGAGATAACACAAGTACTATCCATGGTTGTTTGATCGTTACTCCATTTTCTACCCGCTTCAGAAAGCGACGGCCCGTAGAAGGGACCCATATGAATATGATCAGTCCCAAAATCACAAGTCAGGCACCTGCTTGGGTACGTGTTAACCGGTGGGAAAACCATTTGCTATAAGCCATTAGCTTAATGTTTCTTTTATTTATATACGTATATACATGTATAATTATCGTTTGCGATATATTGAATTAATATTATCAATCAATAGCTAAATTGAAATGGTTTTTCAAATATTGAATATTTAAGATATTATTAATATTCTTAGCATGGTTGAGTTGATGATAGGAGTAATAATTATCTTCAATTCAAGCTGCAGTCAAGTCAATAGAAGAAGATAAAGTGCCAAATTTGAGCAGAAATATTTTTTATTCATAAAAAATATTTTGATGTTATCATTAATGATACTTCTCTCTCAACCACTCAATTAAGAGTAACATTTATGCCAATAGGACTATATTAAAAATTCACTGGACACGAATCTTTGTGTAGGTCAACTCAAATCATCTCAATCTTCACGCTCAAACAAGTGAAGTGTTTATAAGGAATATTTAATTTTAATTATTTTAAAATATTAGAAAAAAAATAAAGTTTGATAAACATATGTAATAGTTAAATATAGATTAAAATACTAAAAATCATATTAATATACATAAGTATAATTAAATTGTTAGGGATATAACATTTAATCATTGTAATTACTTATTTACTACAATAATATAATAGATTTAATGATTCCCGATTTATTATGCACGTGGTTACACGTCGATGGTAAACATTTATGAGATGATAATGGTCGATATTGGAATGAGGTGTCCGAAGTAGAGCAGAGTTGGTGAGTGCAATTAATGTCTTCGTTGCAGCTTTTAATCTTTTTTATTGTCATTACTCGCATATTATTATGATATTATATTTTTAGACTAGTAATTAATTTTATTGAGGTTAACAATCAATTCGGATCATTTATAATGTCTGACTTATAATATTTTTTATTATGAGAATCAAAATATTATAATAGATCAATTTCTTATCCCTATTTTGATGACGTTAATTTTAAATTATTATAAAGTTACTGAATATTTATTTAAATCACAATATAATATATTACAGAATTTTTAATTTTATTTAATTCATTTATAATCTTTTTACTGAGATATTAAAAAGACGGTAAAGTTACTGAATATATTATAATCACACCATAATATTATAATCCTATTATGTATTTTTTATGGCTCATGCACCATTCCGATAAAAAAAAATTATTTATAATATGAAGCCTTTTAATAACGACGTAACCGGAATATGTTGGCTGTCGATGACGTGTTCTACGGTTTTCACAACCAAGAAGCCTGCGTAAGTCTCACACCAAAGGCGAACACTTTCGTGCCCCTTCTGGAGTAACCGGGAGAAACAACGGAAGCATCTAGAACTCCTCAACTCACCGTTGATCTTCAATCCGACGGATCAGATTCGATACCGGTGCGATAGGGCTTCTGGTTCTAGAGCCTTCTTTTTGGCCGCCCCATCCGCCTTATAGCACTCGCCTCTCCTTCCTTGCCTCGAGCCATCCGTCGACAAGGGTTCTCGGAGTCGAGGTCGGCAGCGTTGCGGTGGTCTTGAATCGGGAGTAGGCAAGACCTGAGGGCCCGATTTCTCATTCGGTTTGGGGAAGATCGATTAGGGTTTGGTCGGCAAGATGTTCGGGAGGGCGCCGAAGAAGAGCGATAACACCAAATACTACGAGATCCTCGGGGTACCGAAGAACGCGTCGCAGGAGGACCTCAAGAAGGCCTACCGTAAGGCCGCCATCAAGAACCACCCCGATAAGGGCGGCGATCCAGAGAAGGTAACGCGCCTTTTGTTTGTCGGTGTCTGGTTCTACTGATCTGCAGTTGAACAGGTGGGATCGATGTTTTAATGAATGGTTCATCTCCGTCTTTGGTCCCTTAGATTCATCTTTACTAGGTGTTGATACATTTTAGAGAACCTCGTTTGATTTTCTCATAGTGTAATGTAATTTTGCCAAGTGATTGAAGGTTTTTTTTGTTATAAATGTTGGAAATCTATGTCGCCAAAGTTAGATTCATGATCGAACTGGTAGCTAATTTGGGATGGGCATATTCTCTATCTCTACATGTTGTCGAACGTCCGTCTATGTTTGCTTTGTTGAAACTTTGTAGCCTAAATGTTTGTGTGGCCTTGTTCTTGTTGTGATGTTCCGAAGGATTGTAGTCGGGATGGTTAGGTCATGATATTTGTTTCATACCCTTGGAGTTCTTTGTTGAAACTTTGTAGCCTAATGTTTGTGTGACCTCGTTCTTGTTGTGATGTTCCGAAGGATTGTAGTCGGGATGGTTAGGTCTTGATATATGTTTCATACCCTTGGAGTCGCAGATGACATAGATCTCATGCCTGCCTTTACAGTTCAAGGAGTTGGCCCAAGCTTATGAGGTTCTGAGCGATCCTGAGAAGCGTGAGATTTATGATCAGTATGGTGAAGATGCCCTCAAGGAGGGAATGGGTGGTGGAGGTGGCCACAACCCATTCGATATCTTCGAGTCGTTCTTCGGTGGAAATCCCTTCGGAGGTATGTTTTTGGCCTTGATCATGTTTGCTCCACCTCTTAGCACGAGTGATGTTCTCCCAGTTCTGCACGAAGACTATACAAAGCGAGTGATGTTGTTACTTGGCACGGACAGGAGGCGGAAGCAGTCGCGGACGAAGGCAGAGGAGGGGGGAGGATGTCATCCATCCTCTGAAGGTGTCTTTGGAGGACCTCTACAACGGGACCTCGAAGAAACTATCCCTTTCGCGGAATGTCATCTGCCAAAAGTGCAAGGGGTGAGTTGCCTGCTGCTGTTCATTGTGATGTGTTACCTGTTGGGTGCTTGCTTCCTAACATTTTCTGGGATCTTTGTGCAGGAAGGGTTCAAAGTCTGGTGCTTCAATGAAGTGCTCCGGCTGTCAAGGCTCGGGTATGAAGGTCACAATTCGCCAGTTAGGGCCTGGGATGATCCAACAAATGCAGCACCCTTGCAACGAGTGCAAGGGGACTGGGGAGACCATCAATGATAAGGATCGCTGCCCACAATGTAAAGGTGAGAAGGTTGTTCCCGAGAAGAAAGTGCTGGAGGTTATAGTGGAGAAAGGAATGCAGAATGGCCAGAAGATTACCTTCCCCGGAGAGGCAGATGAAGCAGTATGTTCCTGTCACTCTTCGAAGACATCGATCAGTATGAACTCAGGATGTACACGGACTAACCTTCTTGTTCTGGGTGTTGCAGCCTGATACAGTTACTGGAGACATTGTGTTTGTACTTCAACAGAAAGATCACCCAAAGTTCAAGAGAAAGGGAGATGATCTCTTCTACGAGCACGCATTATCGCTCACTGAAGCTCTCTGTGGCTTCCGATTCGTGTTGACCCATTTGGATAACAGACAGCTACTGATAAAGTCCAACCCCGGTGAAGTTGTGAAGCCCGGTAAGCAAAGCAAACCATCCTGTCGAAACGTTTTGACTTTTGCTGTTCCAGGCTTTGTCTTGGCAGCGCAGCTTCCTTATTAACCATGACTGCCGCATCCCGGTCCAGATCAATTCAAGGCAATCAATGATGAGGGCATGCCGATGTACCAGAGGCCCTTCATGAGGGGGAAGCTCTACATCCACTTCACCGTGGACTTCCCAGATTCAATGACACCAGAACAGTGCAAAGCTCTCGAGGCTGTTCTTCCCCCAAAGCCTGCATCGCAGATGACGGACATGGAGCTGGATGAGTGCGAGGAGACGACATTGCATGATGTTAACATCGAGGAAGAGATGCGCAGGAAGCAGGCTCAGGCACAGGAGGCTTACGAGGAGGATGACGATATGCATGGTGGTGCCCAGAGGGTGCAATGTGCTCAGCAGTGAACAGAAATCTTTTTTGGAATCAGCTGAGTTCGTGATGAGCTCCGTACTTTTTCAGTTGTCTGCGTACTGATTACTGTGTCGATCATTGTCGTTGTGGTAAACCTTGTGGCTGAACACTATACCTAGTTCATGTTGTCTTGTTCACGGTTAAACCGATCTCCTCGATCTTTTCTGGAAACAATCTCTTATTGCATGAGCATATGTGCGGTGCAATCGAGGCAGAAGAAAATAACTACCATCGTTATTTGTTTTACTTCTATTTTAGAATTTAAATGGACAAGTTATGTGATGCCTGATTGAGCATATCAACTGCGACGATTAGAACGAGCCTATAGCTCGTTTGTTTTCTGTAGAAGTGGACTACTACTTGAATAGGTGAATGATATCATGGAATCCTTCTAATGTATAATTGTGTGCATGTGGTTTAATTGTATGCTGTGATGGCATCGGACCCTATGTTAGAGACCAATTTAGATCAGTAATTTAATGTGAATACCGAACGGAAGTTTGGATTTCCAATGAATTCCAAGGGAAGGGATGATGAGGTTTCAGGAATTATTGGCTATCAATGTTGCTTTGACTTGCAATATCTGGAGCGTACCATCTGGCTCAGGAGGAACACAAGTTTGATGAGCTTATTGGGTTTATGCCATCTTTTATTCGTCGGTTGATTGATGCTTTGACTTTCAATTTCTGGGGTGTACATTCTGGCCACGATGCTCAGGAGAAACACAAGTTTGATGAGCCTATTGGGTTTATGCCATCTTTTATTCGTCTGTTGATTGTCAACACAAGGTGTCGACACAAATGATGTAGTCTGGACAATTCTTCTTGTGCTATTGGGATCGACAAACTTTCGTGAATCTTAACGCAATTGCTTCTGTAAAATGATAGGAAGGATCTGCATGTTCGTTCGAGTGACTTGAATTCACATGAAAACGCTATATTCTCTCTCTTCTGCTGTATTCACAGTTTCTTCCTTATTTAACTGGATTGAAGGATCAATTCGATTGGATATTTTAAAGGAATTGAACTGAAGTCTCCCTTGCAACTATTCACTGACAGATTCGATTAGTGATTGATTGATGTCTGTGAGAGCTCTGTTTCATGTTCTCTCGAGTGTTCATTTGACTTCCGACTGGGAGAGAACATCAATCAAACTAACGATCACCGTAACCAATCATATTTCTATGGACGATAAATCGTGTAGCCATCCATGCTCCGAATTCTGATCATCAAACTCGCAAAACATTCATCTTGTTGCATTATTGATTAAGTTGTATGAATGGATCACAATAATTTGAAGTATATTTGTTTCAAGTCGAGAAAAAAATAATAATCTTATTGCATTATTGACTAGGCTGTTTGAATGATCACAATAATTTGAAGTATAATCGTTTAAAGTCAACCAAATCTGCATCATATATCGTACTAGATGTTTGAAAGTTTTCCTTGCTCTAATCACTGACCAATCAACAAGCAGAGGTTCGAATTGAAACGTGCGTCACACGTCAAAGAAAAGGGGATGGATTCATATGGAAGAAACGTATTGCGAGGAAGCGGCTCTCGAGATACATGGAGAACACCACCAACAATGAACTAAAATAGGTGGTGAAAGCGGCTGCTTGGTGATAAAGAAATGCCACCGGTTGGTGGCCTCCATCAAATGCATCAGGCACAAGTAGACTGAGACAGCTAAATCTATGCATAGATCCAGATAGAAATCCATTATAGTACACAATCATGGAACCATTGACCTCTCACGCTTCAATCTTCCAAAGCTCAACTCGCTTTGTTTATTGGAATCTGTTGCACTCGAGCTGTTCTTTCTTGAGCTTAAATCCCTGTCCTCCCCCCACCATGTTTGCGTTGACTCCCATAAACCACAGCCCGTTCTGTGTTCTGAGAGGGCAATTCTCGGCATCTACGTGGAGGAACTGCACCGCAAAGACCCTGTGATGCTTCCTCTTTCTCTCTCTAATAGCTCGGCAGAACTCCGATCTCTTCTGCCAGGTCATGATGAACTCCACAAGCGACGCCTCCCCGCCGCCGGTCGCCGACGGAGGCTCCGTCGGGATGCTTAGCTCCGACAGGATTAGCGGGTTCGGTTACGGCCTCGGCGTGTCCATCGGCATGCTCCTCCTCATCACCACCATCACCCTCGCATCGTACTTCTGCACCCGAGCCACCACGGCCTCCCCAACCGCGGGCCCGCCCCCTCCCCCGCACCGGGCAGCGGCGAGGAGGCCGGCTGAACAGGAGACGACGGCGGCGGCTGGCGGCGACGTCGAGGCTGGCATCGACGAGGACACCCTGAAGAGCTACCCCAAGGTGAGGTACTCGCACGCGAAGCTCCGCCGCGACGTGTCGGGCGCGGCTTCCTGCTGCTCTATATGCCTGTCCGATTACAAGGACGCCGACGTGCTGCGGGCGCTGCCGGAGTGCGGGCACCTGTTCCACGTGAAGTGCGTCGACCCGTGGCTACGGTTGCGCCCGACGTGCCCCCTGTGCCGCACGTCCCCGCTGCCCAGCCCGCTCCCGACTCCGCTCGCGGACGCCGTCCCCCTGTCGACACTGGCAAGGCATCCATGATCGAACGACAAGAGAGTAGCAAATGCTTCACCTATCGGAGTCTAGAATCAAGCAATTGACTTCTTCAGGAGTTGTTTTAGCAGGGAGAGGGGAGAGAGACATGAAGAAGCAGGTTCTCTCTCTTGGCTAAGTCTTCAGCACTCCATAAGCATGTTCTCATGGATGCTTTGAGATGATTTCTCATGTAAATTGGTACGAGATGAAGAGCTAATCCACTGTATTCACTCTTTACGCCAAATCAATTACTTTGATAGTATATATCCAAATGATCTAAATCTCTCTGTTACTCTTGAATATATATGTATATATATATATGAAACAAGAAATGGTTCATAAAAAATTCTACATATAAAAATTATAACATTGTAGAAGTCCAATTTTACAGCAATCAAGTCAAAATGTCAACTGGAATTAAGATTCCTTACTATGCATAGAACCCGAATTTAGGGGTAGATATGTAATATCACATATTTAATTAGCGGATAAAGCTGAAAAATATTTTTCTTCTACTAATTACGGGCTCCGCGTATTTAGTTAGCCGATGAAGCCGAAGACGTAACAGAAACGCGATGGCTTCCTCTTTGGCTTCTCCGTCTCCTCCTCCTCGAACAGCTCACGATGGCGTCGATGGTCGATCCCCGCCTCGTCCTCTCCGCAGCTTCTCTTCTCCTTGTCCTCCTTCTTCCCCTGCCTGCTGCCGATGTCGAGTGTTGCAGTGAGTTCCCCGTTGATCCTTCCCTTTTTTACGTTGATTTTGATTCCTTGGATTTGTTGTCTTGTACAACTCCGTCGCGACTTCGATCTTAGTAATGCTTTGGGGGGTTCGACTCTGTTCTTGGTAGAGATGGATGTGGCCGCTTGATCGTAGTCAAGCCGGTCCTTGGTCTTGTTTTTTGCTTTTTCTTGGAATTGGTTTTGACCACGACTCCCACTCTGTCCTCTTCGGTCAATCGATGACCGAACGGAGTAAGGATTGCGATATTTCTAGTTTCTCAGTGGAGAATGATCAAGGATCACAAGGGCGGACGACGTATCTGCAACAACCTTTGGCTTTTTAGTTTGTCATCAAGGGGGATTCGTCACATTAATCATGAGAAGAGCAATGATCTACAACAACTGTCAGTTTCTCTCTGGTCGTCAAACGAGCGAAGGGCAACGTAGCTCTGAAGGTCCAAAATCATGCGTTGCATTAGGGTCTATATTTTTATTGAGGAAATATGAGAGGGGAATTTGTGCAGTCATTGACAGTTTCTGAACCGTGTGTATTCTTATGCTTCTTGGTGGGGGGTTCAAACTTGGCATGATCCTTGGGTCTTGTCTATCCATACCACATAGGCTATATTCTTAAGTTTCATTTCATGATTGTCTAATTTTTATGAACTCCTTGTCTTGGGTTTAATTTAGTGCATTCTACATAATGAATGAATTGTTTGTTCAACCGAATATTGTGTACAATATTAAACGACAAGCCACAATGTCCCAACTATTTAAGGTTGGGTATGTGGATCTTTCTCCATTCATGGAACTCCACTGAGGGGTAACGTCACTGGCCAAAATAAGCGCAATCAAATTATTTTTTTAATAATTTATCATAAAATTTTCTTAGATTTTTCTCTACCTCTCCTTGCACCACTAACCTTAATTGATTCACCGGGTTTAACTAGTATCTATAGGTCTCACTTGGACATATTTAAGTAGTCATTGTTTCCTAATAATAAGCAAAACTATGTCTTCTTATTTGAATATGCAGATGACTTTTTGATAATTAATGTGAATGGATCTCTTGCTGATTTCTTTTAAATTATGTTATCTTCACAGAAAAGGGAGCTGATTATCCAGTTAAGGTTGGTGGTGTTGATATATCTTCAGATTTAATTGCACGGGGAAAGTCAGCTACATTCACTATCTCAGCAGACACTGGTAAAGGATCGTGCTATGCATGTTTCTTGTCTTCTTTCTTGTATCACTTTTCAACAGCTAATCTACTGCATACTTTGGGTAATACTCAATCTTGAGAACAATCATTTGATTTAAATTGAACTAGTTGATCTTCATCATGGTACTTCATAGTCCCTTGTTAACCTTGTTTCTTTTTTTGACCATGCCTTGACTGGACTTCAAATAATATGGCTTTGACTTTGTTGATCGTCTCACATAATTGGTTGATAGGGAATTAAGGTGGATTTACCAATGTGTCACCAAAAGCTGAGATTCTTTTATTTGATTTCTTGATTTGTCAATAAGTAATTTGTTGAGGTTGTCTACCTGTTTGTCCTGCTTTTCCTATTAAAAATAAAATGCATCTGGATAAATACAATAAATAAATATCATGCTTATGTTTGAAGTGAAAAACCTAGCTTCATAAAGGTAATTTAGGAAGTGAGATTTTGAGGGAGAAGCAAATTAGCAAGGAAAAAGCATACAAACATTTGATCTGTAACACCATTTAGTTTGATTGGTTGGTGAAATGTTTAGCATAATAAATATTATTGTGGTGCTTGTGAACAAAGTCTGGCTTCATTTTTTTTCGACATCGTTATAGCTGATTTATCGAAAAAGTTAAAAGAGTGTAAATATGATGTCCCATATGGATTGTGAAGGAAAGGTGGGTTAAGCTGTTATTATTTTCCACATGCGGCAAAGGATGTTGATATCTTTTCAAAATAAGCACAATAGATGATAAGCAGGTCATCTTTTAATAGCATGGATCAGGAGGCGAATGGATAACTTTATACACGATTAGTTATACAAAGTCAAAATGCATGACCCATTAAAGCAAGATATGTCCAATCTTGTAGAGAGCCGGTGTTGAATGATTGATGAAGAAGCTAGTGTAGTGTGATTTTGGTTTCTGCACATTAAAGGGGCAAGGATTTAGCCTGGGCTGCACATGTGATGTTGGCGTGCTACTGATATGCCCTTATAAATGGGTATGCTCTCTAATAAAATAATATTTACTATATTATTTTGTTACTTGGAAAGATACTGATAGTTTCAGTTTTCTTTTAATTATGACATCCAACACTGATCTTAGCTTTTACACAATAAAAAAGTAAAAATCGTGTGCTTAATTTGCATGTTGTTTTGCAATGAATGACTAATTCAGGCATTACCTCAAAGTGCTGGAGTCTGGTACCTCATGGACATTATTTTGTTTGTGTGAATGTCTACTTAAAATTCTTTAGGAAGCACATGTTCATTTACCTATTTTAATGTTCAAAAACAAGCGATGAAATATCAGAAGGGAAGTTGGTAATTGACGTCAAGTACTTGGGATTTCATGTTCACCAAGAAACTCATGGATCTTTGCAAGAAGACGTCCTGCCCTGTCTCAGTTGGTGACTTTGTACCATCTCACCAGCAGACTTTTACCATCATTTAGCCCACAGGTGAGAGCTTTTGTTCTAATGTTTTATTATTATGGTTTATTGAGAGTTTGAGACAACTTAATTTATGATGAATATCAAAGTAATGCTACACTGATGGTATGCTCAAAGAAAAATGTGTTTGGCTTCACCATGTGGTTGTCTCATCAGGCTTCTCTTGATTGTTGTTTGAAGTTTCTACTCATTATGATTAATCTGTTAAGTCAGTAAATGATGTGTAACATCATAGCATCTGGTTTCCTTTGCTGTAGGGATTTATGAATGTTAATCTTCACGAACATATGAAAGCTGGTGGGAAATCCCTAACTCTGTATTTTAGAAAGTTCATTGATGGTGATGATTGTTCACGATGTTCCAAAATCTGGCAAATAGCATAGCATAGAAGTAGACAAATAGCAAATGTGTGATCCCATAGATCAGAAAAGAGGTTTGGCTGTGAACAAGGACGAACCCAGATCTACATGTAGGGAGGATAGATAGCTTTAACTAAGTACCGAGTGAGATATTTTAATGGTGAAAATGAAAATAAGAAATTGATATGTTATGTCATAAATTAAAGATGATAATAAATTTTGCAATTTCATATATTGAAAAATAGTAGAATAACTTTAGGCACATTGATGTATATAATAATAATATAGTGATTAAAAATCAATAGTAAAAATTGATGAACAAAAATACACCAAAGAGAATGTATGACACGCATGGTTAAACTGGCATTACACAGAGTGAAACTAATTGAATCCCAGATCTATGAATAGATTATAAGACATTATATTTAATGTTAAAGCTGGACGACTGTATTATTTTCTGTTAAGTAATATTGGAAGAAGGTGCGGAACGGATAAGAAACAACAAATAGATTATTGTCATTCTATGATGTTGATTGGAGGAGCATAATGCTAGCTATAAAAATAATCAAAATAAGAATGAGAGTTCATAGCTTGGTTTGGCTGATGTATTGCTTTCCAATAAGAGGGACATTATCCCATGCTAGGGTGCTTCTCTTCTCTGCTTACCTTTCCCTTTTCCATCTTCCTCCGGTGGCCTAGAAAATGAATGAGGAGGCCTAGATTTGAATATGGTCTGAATTCGTCTGTCTCGATTCTTGGAAGAGTCTAGTTCTTAGTTCTTTCTCGGTTATTTGAAATTTGAATCGTTCATGATCTAGAATATTGTCAGGATGACTATTTTGTATGGATCAGAAATTGGTATTGCTTGTTCTCAACTTGTATTTGTCTCCTCTTGGTGTTGCTTTTAATCACAGGATCACCTAAGAGGTAGTACTGATACATCATTCACCAACAGTGATGACTGGTTTTTCAATTAATCTACTTCCATTTACTGGCCTAGATGAACCTCTTCTATCTATTCATCAATCAAACCATGCAAAGATGTATGTCATAGAATAACATAAAGGATAAAGCGAGATATAGTTTTATTCATGAACAACTAATGTATTCGAAGATATATGAGCATAAACTATTGTAGTTAGAAAAGATGAAACAATTGTTATTAGTAACATGACAAGAGGTGGAGGAAGATCTAAACAAATCTTATTAGGAACTTTAAATAATTTGTTATATATTATTAATTTAATTAAGGATATGATTTTTTTATAAAACTCAATTACAATAAAAGATTTATATAGTTGATCCTAAATAATTAAGATTTTATGATCTTGTTGTTGTTGCTGTATTCTAGAAGTTAAATGGACGTTTGGACAAATCATGGCAGCACTAATGCGTCTTTTTTTTATATATATATTATGTTTATTGATCTCAGGGTTCATATACACTTACAATGAAGCTAACAGAACATGGAAAGCTGCTGACCTGCATCATCTTTGATTTCAGTATCGGGTTTGTATCTGTTGATGATAACTGAATGCAATCCAAATGAGTCCTCGAAAGAAATGGAGCTCTCGGGCCCACAATTCCAGCTTGGGGATCTCCAGGTGAGAACTGGCATGTCCTATCCTCCTCCATATATGCAGTCAGTCAGTCGTGAACAGTAGTAATACTTGCATCTGTACGAATGGATTACGTGGAACAGTATACTCGACTCCGTTGTATCCTCCCATCTACAGGTGACCGTAGTTATCAAAACCCAACCCATCATTGATCCTCTTCTTTCCATTTTTTTGTAGTTCTCTATCAATCTTTCTTTGATTCCTCCTCTTTTTTCTCCTCCATCTCATCTCATGTATCTTCTCCTTTTTCCTCCTCCTGCTTCCCCACTATCCATGTTTCTTTCCTTTACTCTCGTTCTTCGTCCTTTCGGTCACCTCTTTCATTCTCCTCTCTCGATGGTTGGAGTGGAGATATGATGAAGATGTGAGACAAAGGAAAATGATTGAAAGTTGGTCCTTTTTTTCTTTAATGTTAAATGTTATCGAAATACCTCTTATTAAGGATCTTTGACCGTTGACAGGTTTCATGGCTGATTCATCTGCAGGAGCACTCTTTGGTTTCACGTATGCGATCCGCAACCAGATGGAATCCTCAATTAAAACGCTTCATCATCTGAGCGTCATGCCAAAGTACGTGACTAGAATTATTTTTACATGTCAAATGAAATGCAATCTATTCAAGAAATCAACCATTTTTGTCACCATTTTCCTCGCACACACGCTTTCTCTTCTGGTATGTGTAACAGTAGAAGCCAAAAACAAGTCTTACATATTAAAGAAAAAGCCACATAACTCTGTCAGATGGGAAACATGAGAAAGAATTTTCTTAAAGTAAGAAAAATAATTTTGTCACCATGGTGAGAATTCAAACATGCTCTCACTACTCATATGTGCAACAGTAGAGGCCAAAAACAAGATTTGCATATTAAAGATAAAAGCCACAAAGCATTTCCAATGAAGTTATAAAATAAAAAAAGAAACTGTCAGTCAGATTGCAATTATGAGAGAGAATTTTCTCAAAGAAAGGTAATTTAAGTTCAACCCTTGCAACATGTAGAGATACCTGCAAAGAGTAACAACCAAACAGTGAAGTCTTTGTGTTAACAGATTATACTGCATTCTAACATGTTGACAGACTAAACCAACCAGTGTAACATACAGGACATGCAGTCATGACTAAAAATACTTGAATTAGCGTAACTAACCATTTACTACTAGCTACAGTTTCATATACTAAAACCTCCACTAAACCATCCAAGTATTACATACAGGACGTTTTAGCATAACTAAATTCTTGAATTGAGTGTGTAACTACTACCCATTTATTACCACCTACAACTTAAATACTAAGACACATAATGAGACAACACGGATGAACATAAATAAGTTTCAAGAGTTGATCGGCGAGGCACCAGGCAGATGCTCCCCGTCGCTGCAGTTCGCCGAAGGAACGTCCTTCGAGACTACAGCACTGGAGTCTTCCTTGTGGCTGGTATTCCCTGATAAAACCTCTCTATCCTGCATTTCTTTCCCAGCTGATGCCTCTTCAGGATTGCCTGCGGAAGGTGATACCTTGGCTTTCGCTGGTTTGTCGTCTGCTTGGTTCTTCTCCATCTCAGGTGCTGCTTCTTCATCGTCTTTCTTCAAACTAGGCTCGGTTTTCTCTTGAGCATTTCCATTGGTTTTGACACAATCTTGCTCACCGGCACCCTCATCTACAGCTTTCCCATCAGTATCGCTATTCACTGCAACCTCTACAGCAACACCCTCATTATCGACCATGTTCACATCAACACCAGATTCTTTCATTTCCACATCAGTAGGTGCTTCTGCTTCCCCTGTGGTGACATCGTCCTTCACCCCAGAAGTTTCATCCAACCCATTGCCATCATCTTTCTTCTCCTTTGCCCCTTTCTTTGAGCTTGATTTCCTTTCTCGCTTTCTTGGCTTCTCATTTTCTGGGGTCTCTACTGCCTTGACTTTCTCTCGAATTCTCGCCGAACGCCTTGGGGTGTCACCTGAGCAAGAGTACTAGCCCGTTCAACGAAGCAAACAAAAAATTTATTCATGAACACAAAAAAAAATTCATTTATATGCATGTTATGGAGCTATATATGTTCAATCGTAATTTGCAAATGGACAGAAAGGGAGAGTACCACTTCCCCAGTCAAATTCAGACGAAGAGGGGCCTCCAGGATGAGACTTCAAGTATTGCTGTAACTGTCTCTTATTTTTTATTTCCTCACCGGTTGGTGATACGAAGACAATTTCATTCCTTCTTGGAGTTCCATCCTCATTCAGCATGAACTGTCAATGCAAAAAAATATAATTTACTGTGATAATGGAAGAGAAAATATGCAAGTGATCCAAATCCAGATGTGTTGATATACCAATACGAGAAGGAAAAAGTTATCCATTTTAGAATGGGCTTTTAATACTGCAGGATAAAGAGAAAAAAAAAATCCACAACAGCACATAATGTTGCAACCGCTTTGCAAGCAATCAGAAGATGCTAGAAGACTCTTACATTAGCAAATCTGTAATAAATAAGCATATCACTCATATAGACAAATCATCCAAACTTGTTACTACATCAGTCAAATAAAGGAAAAGCATATTCACATTTTATTGTCTGATGGGTACGGAGAGTTAAAACATAACTTGCATGAAAATCTTGTACGTAGATTTTTCTTCTTTTTTTTTGGCAAAGGGTAAGTGGCAAAGACGGGATTCGAGCCTGGGACCTTGCTATGCTGTCAAAGTCTTTACCAACTAAGCTCATTGACACCTTCAAGCGTAGATAAGTTTACGTAGATAAACCTTTTGTGTATTCTTGAGCAATGGTTGAACTTCTTACTCCAAAGGGCCAGAAGAGTTAATTTTAATAAAACAACCAAATTGAGTGGCTTATAGACCAGCTGAAGAAGAGGAATTTATCATCTAATGTTAAGCCATAAAGCATTAGCATGCCTGATAGTAAATAAAAATTTGCATTAAAAAGCTACTTTTTTTTTTTGTTTTACTAAAAAGTACCAACCCACTTTTAAACTTTAGTCTAATTGCAATAAAAGTTAAGATCCACATCAATACCAAAAATTTCTAAGAATAGCTACAACATTCTACTCTGACCACCCAGAAAGAACACACCATAAATAAAAACTGTTTCCAGTCTAATAAAGAAAGCAGGAGGTAAAGGTAATGTTAGCCCCATGAAGGTGACAAGCTGGCTCGTATATACGTAGATCTTAATTTCGCTCAATGAACTCACCATACAAATGATGCATACATGTTCATATAATAACCTTTTCCCACTTTAATATAAAATGACACCATTATGTGCTCAGATAACGAAGAGAACTCCACAAAATCTTCCATAATATGAAATCACAAGGTAGAGTTAAGTAACAACCATTATGGCAACAGTCTGATGAACTAAATGCTACCCACAATCTAAAGCACATTTGTCGATGAAACAGCACAGAATGCTTTTACAAGACATCTACCACAAAAAGGATTCACAGGGCATGGGCTTGCATAATACCAGCTTAAATGCCAAAAAACCATTCTATTAGGTACAATTAGACAAAACATTGATGGAATAGAAAGCGACAGGTACGTAAATTCGATGTCAAACAAGAAAAGCCAGTACAACATGCTGAGGAAGACAATAAAAAATCATCAATTAGTTGTCGAAATCCAATGGAGTAACTTGAGTCTCTGCAAAAAGCTATAAAAGAACGACAACCAAATGAAACTATTTTCAGAGAAGAACTTAGATGTACATCAAGAGAATCCAATTTTTGAGGAAGAAAAATGAGTATACGTAAAGCATAAACATCTAATTCCTTGTGAAGTGGTAGAACTTAAAAAGAAATTCCTTTTTTCAAAGTTTGAAGAATTCCTGAATTAAAAAAAGACAGATATGCATACTTCCAACAATGACAAATAAAAAAAGAAGTATATTTAAGAATTCTATAAAGGAATAATTTGGTCGTCTTGAGCATTAAGAAATTGTCTAGTTAACCTCCTTGGACATGTGTAAAGAATGTTAGGAAAAGCTTATTGTAGCTATTACATCTTACAAATTTCATTAAAAAGTCTCGATCAACCCCCCAAGTAAAAAATTTTACAATTCAGTCAATGTTCTCTTACAGCATATATAGAGAATCCTGATACTGATTCTATGCAGTCTTTTAATACAAAGGTAATAATTATATTCTTCTTAACACACACACACACACACACACAAAAGGATACTACAGCTTAAAGTAATTCAGCCTTTCAGTTGTGGTAAAACTGTGCAAACTAATTTGACAGCAGAGCCAACGACCAATCTTTTTGCAAACAACAGTAGACCATGAGAACTAGGTCAAGTCTAAATGAAATGAGACAAATCACCAAAAAAGGTTACAAATTGAAACATATAAAGAACAATTCTCTTAAGCATGCAAGAGTCAATAACTGCAATGTTCAATAGCAAGCATGCTCCATGTCAGAAAAGGAAATCTTTGTACTTCACATTTGGTAATCTGCAAAAGTTGGGATATCACCATGTTGGCAATTCATCAGCCAAGAAGTCTCAATAGGACCTATGAACAACTTTCTCCAGATTTCTGGAATCAAGGACCTTTGGTGACTGGAATTGTTAGAAAAATGAAGGAGATAGAAGTAGGGACATTGTTTGATCTAACAAACAATACAAATGTTCTCTGGCTAAGAGAATATTTAGCTAACCCCCAAAAAGAAAGAAAATACAAACATGTATCTAGCTAAGAGTCCTGGATATTTTCAACACAAAAAAGTAATCTGAAATTTAAAAAAAGTTCAAGGGATATAGCATCAATCTCTTTCTTCTCTTAAAAACTATTTTTTTGTGCACATGTATACGAAAATTAATAAAAAAAAATTCTGTTTATAAGAATAATAAATCTAATCCATAGGTTATGCATGTAAACATATCAATTCTAAGTGATGTATAAAAAAGAAAGAAATATATTATGTTGTGTGTAAATAGGAGTAGGAAAGCAGATAAAAGAGCATTCATTTAGAGAACATTGATGTCCATATTCTTTTAGGAGGATTTGTACAAAATCCATTTACTATGAGGGATGTACAGGGAAATAAATTTATATTTGAGGATCACAAGACGACAAATAAGGATTCATATAGATAAAAAAACTCTTTTTGGATCAAAAGTTAAGCATATAAACATTCATATAAATAAAGAATTCTATGTAAATCCTTGTGATTTATATGAATAATTATATGCTTAACATCAAGAGAATGTATGTGAAGAGAGATAACAAATAAACCAATTAAGTATATAGAAATCACAAAGATTTGCATTCAAAAGGTAAAAAAGTTTATCCACAATTAGTTCATTCAGCACGGAAAGTTCTATATTATAGAATATTTGCATAGTCAGAGGGATAGTCCTCATTGGTGTGACAATTAAAGTTTCACATAAAGATATTTTAAAAATAAAAAGAGCCACATGCACAAATTTGAAGTATTGTACAATTGATCTATAAAGCAAGGAATGCCATCTCATGTTGACCGATCGTGTCGGTTGCTGGTCGAACCGATACATAGCAAGTCGATACCAATACATACTCCTATTCTGAAAAATAGCTGAAACACATGGTACACTGTTTCGAAAAAAAGGGCCAAAAATGATCCAAACCTTCAAAAACAAATCCTATTTTACATTTTTTTTCCCTAATTTCTTGGTATATAAATTATATTTAGAAAAGCATAAAGTATATATATGCCATACATGAACAAAAAAAATTCTAGGTTATAAGGACGAAAATTGAATGAGAATGAGAGTGAAAGAGGCAGGAGAGAGGAGAATTTGAAGGGCAAAATAGGGCCTAATGGTCGATTTGCTCGTTGAGACTTGGTTTGATCTGAGAAGAGTACGATTGAAATTCGATCGTTACCAAACCCATATTTTGTTTAAAAACCTATTCATTAAGTATCATTTATATTTCATTTTTTTTATATAATACACAACTCCAAAGAGCTCAACAACGGTAAAAGATCCATGCAGCCAACCACTAATAGTTGGAACATGTACATATAACTATAAAACTAAAAAATGAATCTCATACTATGTGTAGCTCCAAAGCCAATAAACATATATGACAATGTTTGAAATTTTATACCGTACCGGTATATCAAGCTTTGCTCGATATAGTACGATATGTTGTACCAAGCGGTATACCTATATATATATGTATATATGTATATATATATATGTATATATGTATATATATATATATAAAGAGGCGTACGCAGCCTCGACGACGTCGCCTCCTCTTCTCCTCATCGCCTCATCTGCTGCATTCAGTGAAGAAGGTGGCGAAGATGTCTCCGGCCTTCGGCGAAGAATGTAGCGAAGAAGAAGGCCGCAGAGTCGCAGACGAGGCAATGAAAGAGAGCCCCTCTTTCGCTGCTCTAGCCGCCGCCTCCCCTAATCCTCGCGCCTCTAGATCCTCCTCTTTACGACTCCCCTTGCCGTTACCTCCTAGATCGAGATTGTCAAGGGTGGGCGGCATTGGATCAGGATCAAGAAAGGGCGTAGAAACAAATTCGCGCCGAGGTCCTCTCGATTCTCCCTCTTCTTTGAACGCCCTCTCCTTCTTCTTCCTTCTTCGACACTTCTCCCTCAGCCTCGCCGTAACCAGGCCGCTATATTGAGCAGACCGGCCGATAACAGACGGTCCGCGTACCGGTTCATAGGCAGACCGGTACCGGGCGATACAATTCGAAATCGCAAACCTTGATATATGATATATTATTTTGTCTTACAAATTATGACAAACTAATTCAAAGAATAAGAAAAAGAAAAGGTAAGTCAATAACAGAGCGAAATATATATGGGGTTGGTTATATAGATTTCCCACCATTGAGTACCACTGAGATCAATATCACTGTTCTTAGTAAGAGCTACCACATTTATAAACAAGTCACACAGAAGTATTACAAGCTAAGTACTAGTGAAAAGTTTGTTAAAAGATATGCATTATATGATTCATCCCATAGACATAACAAAGACATGCTATCACCAAACATCAAAAATAAGGCATCATATTTCAAAGTCTAGTATCAAAATGTGCAACGCATCACTGAAATTATTTTCAAATGTCAAAGAAAACTTTGCCACTAGAAGCAAGACCCAAGAAACCTGAACAAGTAAAATCCCAGGGGAGAGGTTTCTATTTAGTAGAAGCTGTGCCCTTGAGGTTGCAACAAGTGAACTTCCTTTTGGGGAAGGAGAGGTCACCGTAGTATATTATATGGTTTCTGAAGGTTTGCGCTACTGCACTAATCTGTGATCTGCTTAAGCATTAATCTTCTTCTCTCAACTCAAGTGACCCAAAACTGTTTGTGATAAATCAAATTGATTAATCAAGTCCTGCAATCAGGATTGAATTGATGGAAATACCGTGGACTTGTTGCTAGGCATTTTGGTGGTTTCAGAAGCTTCCTAATGATGAAGCCTTGGTTCCTCGAGTAGCTTGCATCCAATTACACACAAAAATGACTACATCAAAGCAATTAGTGACTTCAAGCACCTTTAGGGCATTGTAACATGATAGGGTTGCTCCTCTGTCGCCTGGTGACTAGGGTCCAAATCACCAAAGCAAACTCTCCTTGTAGGAGGAAGATGGGATACACTGATCCTCCCAAATGAAGCATTGATGGAATTATCATATCTAAAATTCATGTTGAAGACGCTAATAAATCTTGAATCCTTCTTGAAATTCCATTGCATTTAAACAAGATCTAATTGTAAACTCTATCACCTATTCTCTAAAGCAAACGCTATAATCTGAACAACTTTAGCCTTGAATGGCCATTAAACCTTTTCAAGTGAGAAAATAATATACATAAGGAAAAATATTTAATAAGTGCTTACAAATATGACATGTCTTAGAAAGTTGTTTGTATACAACTATAACTTGCATCAAAAGCAGCTCAAACACAAGAAAAAGATCCTCAGGGACAAGATATGCAGGGGTAATTACAGATTACCCCCTGTAGTTAACTATGAATAGCATCTCGTTCCCTATACTTTAAAAAGTAACATTGTGATCCCTACACTTACGAAAATGAAACATTTAATCTCAATTCTCTTCAAGTCGTTAATTTCGTTGACGAAGGACACGAATGGAAAGTATAAAAAAGAAAAAGTAATTTTACTCTTTTAAATTATTAATTTTATATTATTTCATATAAACTTCTCCTCCCCCTCCTCTTTCCAACCTGCTCGCCCGCCGCACCTGGTTTTGTACGTGAGAGCATGCTGATCCCCCGATGTTGTACGTGATTCACTACCTAGGACTAAAGCCATGGCTATGCTTCCGAGACTACGACTGCAACTGGAACTTACATAAGTTTTTGGGCTTCGCCAGTGACGCATCTCTGACACCGTCGACTTCATCTTCGATAACTCCGCCACCGCCTTCTGTGACTGCGACTGCCTCATCTTCGTCCTCCCCTACCAGCTCAACCCCGAGCACGACGAGTCCAACACCGTCACCGCACATAGCCAATTACACTCCGAGTGCGTAATTCCTTCTGGCATGTCATTCCTTCTGGTTTTCTCCTTGCGTGTTGTGGTGTCTTCTTCTTCCACCCACTGACCGCACTTTGCTGCAAGTAATCATTGTGTGTTGGGGGCTGGTAGATGTGGAGATCCAACAAAGGAAGTGCATGGACCATGCACTTGTAGATAAGCTGATGGTGAAGGATCGTGGGCATTGAGAAGGGTAGCAGAAGAACAGCACATGCACGTCCATCTTATCCGTTTGGTCCTTTTCTATAATGGTGTGAATGAGTCAATCTCTGTTATTGCCACTTAGGTTAGCATATGCAAGCAACAATGGTGGAGCTCCCAGTCAACCAACTTCGTAGCATCTCAGAACATACCATGGAAACCTATAGTTCTATGGACTTTATTGTGCATATCATAGTGTATTAGAATAATATTCCTGCTCAAATCGCAACAGAAGACAGCAAATGTTGTTCTATAGATCAAAGGGTATCCATTAATCACCCCCTGTATAAAGTTCTCCACGAAGTAGGCTCCTAAATGCTCCATGGCACTCTTGCGATCGCATTAGCTCCGAGACCAAAGCTTTCGAACTCTCCGTAGAACAGCATCTGTAGTGCGAAGTCACCGGTCCATGGCAACTAGCCCTCTGGCCTCACGATCTCCGCCAAGTTGCAGTTGATGAACACCATCCTCAAGTACTCCTTCCATAGCCACTTGAGGTACGAGTGGTGGACCGTGGACTTCGAGCGGTAGAGCACGAGGTACTCGTCGCTCCCATTGATGGTGCAGTGGTCAAACACGAAGCCGGTGGACTGGGCAGGGTCAGTGCGACCGTGCACGATGACGGTTTTGGACTCGTCGTGCTCGGGGCTGGCGAGGGAGGATAAAGATGAGGCAATCATGGAAGTCGGTGGCAGAGTTGCTGAAGATGAAGTCGACGGTGCTGGAGATGCATCGCTGGCGAAGCTCCAAAACTTTTGCAAGTTCTAGTTGCAGTCATAGTCCCGGAAGCATAGCCACAGCTTCAGCCCCATGTAGTGAATCACGAACAACACCAGGGGATCAGCATACTCTCACGTACAAAACCAGATGTGGTGGGCAAGCAGGTGCGACGAGCGAGCAGGTGTAGCGGGCGATCGTCTCCGACAGGCGAGCAAGTACAACGAGCGAGCAGGATCAACAGAGGGGTGGCGAGCGAGCATGTTCGAAAGAGAAGGGGAGGAGAAGTTTATATGAAATTAATAATTTAAAAAATAATAAAATTATTTTTTTATCCTTCCTATTCGTGTTTTCAGTCGACGAAATTAATAACGTGAAGAGAATTGAGATTAAATGTTTCACTTTCATAAGTATAGGGATCTCAGTGCTACTTTTTAAAGTATAGGGACCGGGATACTAATCATAGTTAACTACAAGGGTAATATATAATGACCTAATATATGCATGATAACCAACTATTTCAGAGCTGCTGATTTATTCTTTTTAATAAAGAAAGGACTCTGTTGTAGTCAGGAACTCACCATCATCCACAAGGTCTTATTTCTACAAGTAGAATTTTCGACACAGATTAGCTAAACATATCCATTCATACTTCGACCGCACTATCATCCAGACACAAACCACCACTTGGGAAACAACTGTGTTCCGAGCCCTAGGCTTAGCTGAAACCAATACACTTAACCTATCAGAGCAAGCAAGAAAATATCAAAATTATCAAAAAAGGAAGCAAAGGAAACCACTAAATTCACCATTCTCCAGACCAAGTGCCATTCCAAGACCGTACCCCATTCCAAACCCTTACTTCTCACGGTCTCCTCTACGCAACATCAGAAACCAACTAGAAAGCACCGAAACCCTAGATTGCAGGCCAGAACTTATGAGGACAGAGTAACCAAAATCTACGTTCGCCGTCACAATCGAAAATAAAGGACAGGAAATTAGGGCACGGGGAAGCTTGTATGAACGAAGTAAGATGAGAACTAGGAGAAATTCTCCAGAATCGGACCTTCTTCTTCCATCCGGCAGGCGCGGGGAGCTCGACAGAGACGACCTCCGCCTCCTTCGATGGCGGCGAGCCCTTCTTCGCGCTCGCACCCCCGACCTCCTCCTCCTCCACCGCCATCGCTCGCCTTCGCTCTCGGTCTTCCTCGACTTCCCGCTCTCGGATGCGCTAACGAATTTGTCCGAAACCAAGTGACGAAAAACCAGAATAAATAACTACGAGAATAAAGAAAGCGCACAGTTAACGGCAGACACACACTCTTCTCCTATCTCCGAAACTAAACGGCGGAACTCAAAAGTGAATCCAGCGCTGGATTTGAACATTCGCGTTCGCGTCCGGAACTACCGGTTCCGGATCTCCTGTGCGATCCCGTTCCCATTTTGCCCACTAAACCACGACGTTGGTTAATATTACGTGATCCCCGGAATGGGTCCCGCTAGAAATGACGAATGGAGGATCAGGAAAGGCTTTTCTTACGGTGGATCCTAAGCACGGGGGGATCCGGTGACTTCTCGATGATGAGACGAAACACGTGGCTTGATGTGATTGGTGGGAAGTGAAAAAAATGACGTCGAGGGCCGTTGAGCAGCGCTAACGCCGTTACTAGGTTTACAAAGCGACGCGCGTCGCGGCAGTCTTGTAGTGTGCGGTTCTGCCACGTGGCATCGATGGCTGCCATTTAATCCACCGCGGGAAAAGGCCGATCCACTTTCGCCGACTTACGCCGCGATCGGCCGGTGGTGGACAGCGTGGCGCAAATCGAGGTCGTCGGCAGGTGTGTGTGTGTGTCTCAATCGGAGTCGTGACTCATGTCGGAGAGATCATTTCTGTCCTTTTGCACATCCATCCTCGAAAGTCTGCAAATAGCATATTTACCGTTGTATACGATTATGTTAGTATCCTCATATACAGTCACACAGACTGGTCATAATGATTTCTAAACTCAACATCAAGAGAAGAAATTAACAGCCAAGCCAAAGAAATATATATATACTGACAAGCACTGTGATGGTATAATGAGCTCAAAGAGTATAGTCTCAAATTCTCATCATCCAAAATGGTGGTGAAACACCAAAAGAGGCATCTGTCAAGGAATTGGTTGCATAACAATGAGAGAGAGGGAGAGCTAAACCCCTCTACCCTGCTTAGATTTCAAGCTCATGATTAAGAGTATGGCATTGACTAGAGTATGGCTAAATAAATGAATTATTATCAAGGTATGTGCATAACTGGTAGAGGAAATGAAAAGAAATCAAATGATAAAATCCTGATATCCTGATTATTTGTGATGGACTATATAAAAAAATAAGAATAAAAACTTGAAGAGAAATATAATACCAGCAGTTTAATCAGCTATATCTTGAAGATAAATATTTGGAAGAAGGAAAAAAGAAAGAGAGACAGGACACCATGAGAAAATTTGAAATCACAAAACACATTAGTACTCTTGCAAAAATTTATCAATAAAAGGGTAAAAACTTTTATATGAATAAAAAAAGGATAAAAACTTCATCATATTTGTACTTTGGTAAAACTTCATCAATAAAAGAGACACAGCATATGGGTTACCAAAATCAGGAACCTGCTCTCCCAAACCATCAGCAATCTATGGAAGCTGAAAGAAAGTTGAATTATTACCATTCATTAGGTACTTGTTGCTACAGTTAGCATATTGTCAGACTAATTACATACAAGGCAAGCATCTCCACAAAATAGGGCTGGAAGCAGACACAACATAGTCCCCATAGTAGAGATTAGAGAAAAAAGTACCGGAGATGGGCTTTCTATTTGTCTTCACCCATCGAACTCAGATAAGCGGATTTACCTAATACTGAGACACGACAAGAACAGTGAAAAGGACAACCAGCCCTCATGTCATAAATTCTAGACAACCAGAACTGCAGGTACTGGTGTAATCGCTCCTGCCGGTTCGACTGGCCATGATAAGTCAGGAACAGCATCTGCTGCTGAGGATAGAGTAGCTAAACTGACCTCATTGGATGATTCCGTGTAATGGAACTCAATCTGAAGGCGGTGATGCAAGGGAGTTGAAGACATCCGTCCTTTCTTGATATCATCTTGCAGTTCCCTGATTGGAATCGCTGCTAAGAAGCTCTTGATGTACTCCTTGCATGACTCCTTCCCCCTGCACACAAGATCCCCCTCTACGGCAACGTTTCCCTTTTCCTGATGAAAGCTCTCGGCAACCCCATTTCCTGCTGCTGTGGCCTCACCGTCGACAGCCCTGCTCTCACTAGGAACCTTATGAATGGATGTGCTATCGTCAAACTTTAGGACGTATGCCTGCTGGCACCCCTCGTAGAGCCGCTCACCAAGTGTGTCTATTATATAGTAAGCATCATGTTCAACCTTGAGGACAAAGAAGTGATCATTCCAACTTACTATATATAGCTGAGGCCTTCCATCACCTGGGTGCTCTGACCCAATCCGGCTGATCTCATCCCAGATGCTGTCAAAGGACATAGCTCCATGTAAGAAGTCAAGGCCACTGTTGCTGTCAGTGCCCTCAGGATGAAAGAATCCAACGAACGATTTCCTTGGAACAACAGAAATTGGTCGAATCTTAGCTTGAATAACTGTCTCAAGGTCAAAGTGCTTGTCAGGGAAACGTTCTCGATATGCCTGGTTCTCACAAAGGTTTCTCCACTCAAGAGAACCTTCTCGGATGAGGTCATCAAACTGGGATTTGACAGGCATCATGTCCTGGTACCTCTGAAACCAGTCAGCAATGACAGCAACAAGAGCCGTGCATGCACTCTCACCAGAGGCTCGCTCGCTCCGCTGATCAATGGATGCAAAGAAGACTTGAGTGACAAGCTTCATGTGCCCATCACGGTTCAGTAGCTCCTTTGATTCCCAGTTGCCTACGATAAAGTAGTCATCTCCAAAATCAGACACTGATGATCGGTTCACAGCACCATCATGGTCCCCTTTGTGCCCCTGTAAGCAAATCATGTAAACATCCTTAATTTCCCTTCCAAATAGGTTAGTCAGCAAACAATCAACATAACATTCAATGACCTTTCCCACACTCAGGAAATTCTCATAGTCAATAGTGACTGTGAGACAATTTGTGGACAGACCACTGAACCAGGAAAAGAAAGATCAACACTTAATGAAAGTAAATAGTATGGTAAGCATGAAAAGTTTATTCAAATAGAACTGGTAGAAAGATCAACCTATACTAGAATCAAAGAGAAGAATCAAGAATTCGATCAATCAAGCTACAGATATTTATGGAAGATAAACTGGCAATACAAGTCAACGAGAAGCTTACGCCTGCAAAGAGAGATTCATCAGAGGAACTCAGCAGCCGCCGGTCATAGTCAATGTCATCGCCTCCCTCTTCATAGGCTTTCTTTAGCAATGGTTCTCCTTTGGGCTTAGGAGATTTAAAACTCAACTTTCTCTTTTTCCAAGGAAGGATACTCCTTTTTGACACAGAAAGTTCAGGAACAGATAAAACTGTATCCTCCATATGTGAACAACCTACATCTGATCTTCGATGATTGTAGTAGACCCAATCCTCGTAAACTCCATCTATCATCTCATAGCCAATATTGTTAACAGATGCTAATGTACCATAACTGAATGACTTCCTAACATTAGTATCCTCTTTGCTGTCATCTACCTCATCGAGATCATCATCAGGGGAGTCTGTATCAAATGGATAGATGTATTCAGCATCGTCACTCCTAGCAGAGCACTTCCCCTCACTACGATCATCATCTTGACATGTCTTTTTAGACTTCCTAGTGGACACAAGCTCTGTCAAAATTTTCACCTTTCTCAATCCAGCTTTAAGTGCAGACAGCTCATCTTTCTCAGAAGGTAGAACATCTCCAGAGGGAGGTGACAATGGCCTCTGTACCATATCAGAAGAATCTTGGGAACTTCTCAATTCCAATATACTGAGAGCCAGCTGCAAAATGAACAGCATGTCACATTCTCAAATTTTATAGAAATTCTTCTAGTGAGGTTAAACGATAAACATAGAGAGCACAAGAGAAAAGGCAAGGGGAAAGGATAAGGGCAAGAGGAATTTAGGTGGGCATGGGCATGGGAAGGAAGATGTGTCATGAAAGTGGAACTTGAATCAAATAACCAAATGCTCCATCGTTTCCCAACATCTCTCAGCGAATAAAATAAAAAAAACAACCAGCACTGTTATTATCCGAGCTAAGTAGAAATAGTCTCAGACATAATGCACTACGTGACAATTACCTAATATCACATATCTTACATCATCAAGCTTCAAAATCTAAAATGTCTGTTACATACATGGAGCGAAGCATGAGAGTCAGTGGCACCAGGAAGTGACAAAGGAAGGTTGAGCTCAATCTCTTGTTCAGCAGTGGCAGTCAATTCAGCTATGTTCAATGAACCCATTCCAAGAACCGATTCCTTGTTCTTGGTACCATGGTGCAAGCCCTAGAACAGAAGGAAGTCATTTAAGTTATCCAGATAAAATTCAACTGAACCTCCAACAGAAACAGACTTCCCAAAAAGAAAACTATCTCAAAGACACACAGTAGAAGAGAGAAACTACAGTAACATGTTGAAAAGTGACACATATGCCAACAAGTAAATAGCTACACATCTCCCTTCCAAATTGGAAATAATGAAGCAGCCCACTGAAGGTAAGCTAACTTATTACCTTTTAGGGGTTAATTTGATGGAGTTATATCTGCCAGGTTATAAAGGTTTGAATTTAAAATTACAAATCCAATTATTAACACTCGAGCACATCACCGATTTATTGCAGCACATCTTCATGCTTACCGTCATAAAGTTAGGGATTATTTCCAATGATCTTCCTTTCATGATTACATGCTTGGCCAGACAAAAAAATCCTTCATCTTTACAAGAAAAAGTTATTTATATTAAGAAAGCATATTCTCACCAAAAGCAATCTATAAACTCAATAAATTACAAGAAGCAATATGAATAGGATAAAAACCTAAATTATCATTCCAAAATGAACCCAAGAGCAAATAGGTAGTACAAGCCAGTGGTGGATATCGACAGCAATTAGGCCAAACCATAGGTTAATCAAATAGAGGAAGTTGACTTTTTTGACAACTGCAACCACCAATATCCAGCTGTAAGATACCAATAGATATCCAAAAAAAGATGAACTTTAAAAAACACAACTAATCAAAAAGATTCATCAGGCTTCTAAATAGCTAGTAAGAAATCAATACTTTTTAAATAGAAAAAGAAATATTTAAACCGAACAAGATACTTTTTGAATGAAAAAAATTAAAAAAAAAAGTTTCCCCGTTCAAAGGTAAAAAGGAAATGCAAAAAAAAAAAAAACCAGGATTGGATATTCCAAAGATGTGCGTATGCGGCGAAGAGGATGGGTGAAACAAAGACACATATAACCGACCTCAATTCCCACATAAAAGAATAGGAATAGCTTCCAAGATTTCAGCACAAGCAGGGAAGAAGCACAATAAACAAACTAAATATCCACTAAAATTCCTCAAATAAAATTCAAAATGGTTTCTTGATCAGCACATGTGAAAACCCTAAAAAAGCCTTGGAAACCGGCATTGATTTCAATAAGGATCGCCTAATAATTGTAACCCAGAAACAAGGAATCAGCGAGAAGGAAACCCACAACCCAAGTAAAGAAAACCTGAACAGCACCAATTTGTCGAGATCACCGTGCAAGAAAACAACAATGAAGGGAATCAGACAACAGAATGATGAGAAAAGAACAAGGGTATTAGCGGTGCAAGGAGCCGATTTGGACTCACATTGAACACGTTAAACGCGATCTCCCACGGATGGAACCCGCTGTCCTTGTGCGCGGTCAGGGTACAGACGGTCTCAAATTCCTCATTCCACTCTACCACACCCCCATCGCCAACCTCCTCCTCCCTCGTCCGGTTCCTCTTCACCGTCCTCCTCAGCGAGCTCAGCGCCACTTTCGGGCCCTTCCACCTCACCTCCACAGCCACCTTCCTCAGTTCCACAACAGCCGACGCCTCATCCCCAGTTCTCACCCCTGCAACCCTCCTCACCACCAGCCGCACCTGAAACTTCTTCGACGACAGCGGCGGCCACGGCCGCCACCGCATCATCCTCGCCGGCATCCCCGCCGCCGACGCAACCGCCTAGGAGCCCAAACCCTGGAATCGCCAACCGGAGCCAAATCACAAGGTCGGAGCACTGAGGAACCCCCGGATCGCCGTAAGAACGCCAAATCTCCACCAAAATGACTCCAATAACGTCGAGAAAAACAGCGCCTTTCGATCGAATACGAGGAATGAATAGATTGATCGACAGAATATAGAAGAAAAGGAAGGGTTTTGTGGGCTATTTGAGTAGAGATTGAGGGAATAGGCGAGAAGAGAGAGAGAGAGAGGAAGAACAGCGAATATACGAAGGAAGGGATCCGGAACATATAAATCGGGGGAGTTCTCCGAAGTGGCAGCCGGCGTTACGCTGTCGTTAGAATACCTCTGGAGTTCCCAAAGAAGGTCGGATAACGGCACTTTGACTTCACGGTAACGGAATCATTAGCTCCCTCAGTCTAATTACCAAAACAACCTTCATGAAGAAGGAAAAGACATGAATTTGCAGAGAAGTTATTTTGGATGCTTATTTGAGTGTAAATAATTAGTATTATTTAATCAGGGGTGAAATAGATTAACTCGTTAATTTTATTCATTTATTATTTTTTTGGAAAATACAACCATGAAATGTCTTTTCAAACTGTTTTATATTCTTTGGTTTTTTCACAAAATAGAAAAAAATTACCCATTTTAAATAAATTTTTATTGTGCTTAATTAGATCAATTATTTCTAATTGGATCTCTTTTGACATTGGTTCTACATTTTTATTAGGTACATAAGAGTTGAAATTATTTGATAAATTATATATAATAAAAATGATAATTATAAATGAAATATGGGTGAATTTTGAAAAAAAAATAGATTTTATTTTGCATAACATTTCAAATTTGAAAAATTGATACAAAGCACTTAAAAAGATTATTTTAACCTCATAATTTTGAAAAACTTTTATCACATCCCAATCCTAGCTATACCTACGCTCACCTTAATCGCCTAGCTCATTGATCTTCACTATAATTGATTGTAACTTTTATGTGGATGTACAAGTAATTATGAGAAAGTAGAAAGATATAAGACACTGAGAAGGAATTGAGGGGGGGAGGAGGAAAAGTGAGAAGATGGGGCAATCGGTATTGCTAACTCAAGCACAAAGGCAAATATAGCTTGAGGAGGACATACAATCGGTGTTATTTACTAGCCCATGTACAGAGACATAGACTATTAGGAGAAGGGAGGGGGGCAACTAACGAGGGCTACGATCAACCATAATGAACGAGTGAAGGTCGATGGTCGAGATTGTCAAGTGTAAGGGAGGCGAAGGAGAGTGGTCGACGAGCAAAAACATAGAAGAAGGTGATGATCAATAAGAATAAAATGATTATTTCTATAATAAAAGAATAATTCATAAGAATTTTTTAAACTTGGGACACAATATATAAGAAAAATATAAAGCTAATTTTTTTAAAAAAAATATCCATAAAATATTGGTAATAATGGAAGGACAGGGAAATGAGAATTCTCAAGATGCTCAAAATCCACGACACAAATATTCTCTCTCTATTCTTTTCACACACAACGCCAAACATGTTAAGTCATGAGATGAGCCAATTAACGTTTGCTTATGCATTTGAGTGAGTCACATGGTTGGATTCCTTCTATGGGTATTACTATATTACTTCAAGCAATATACTTATATGTGAGTATCTAAAAATATTATGGTTCTGTAAAGTGTGTGTATATATATATATATATATATATATATGTTTGTGAAACATTAGATTCAAATAGTGATGACATCAATACGGAGACAAACAAGTAGATATTCAAATGGTCTCCGTCCCATCACATAATTTGTCCTTTTGTCCTCAATCTAAAACTATCATCATCATGTTTTTTTAGGGATGACAAAAATCTATAGTATCACTTCCTTTCTCACATTAATTGATGTTAATAAATGTATGAGATTACATTTATAAATAATCAGTCTGGTGGATATTATAAATTAAAATTTTAGATTCAAAATTAATGTACTCAACTCATTTATAGGTTGAAGGTTTGAAGTCTCATCCCATAAATTACTAGACTCTTTATAATTATTTTGCATCCTTAGGTTGAGCCATAACGGTTGAAATAAATATATGATTAACTTGGGATGAAGAAAAGTAATGCTATATTTTAGCTCTTATTTTTGTTGATGGGTTTTTCAAATTATTCACTAATCATGTTTCATTCTTTGGTCAAAACTAGTCAAAATCAATCCAATGAAATTATAATAAGCCAATGAATCACAAATTTAACACTTAATTCTAATCAAATTTATGCAAATAAGATATTATGATGATGAAAATATTGTGTGTGCAGTGAAGAGGTCAGCATCCCATACAGCATAATACTTGAGAAATGTGTCTCCTCTATGATTGCCAAACAACTTAAAACATCCATATCACATATTCCTACTTCATCAAACACTGAATAGAGTACACACTTTTCACAAGAAGCTGCCATGGCATTTGTAGATAGAATGGAAGTGATGGACAATATCATTATACCTTTTTTTTTGTTCCACTACTGTAAGTGAGGGACAAGATGATTCAGTTCTTCTGACCTTTTGTTAGTGCTGTTGGCTTGCCACTGTGCATTTCATATCTGCATCTGCCTGCATATGTCACCACCTGAGAGATGTTATCATGAGAACTACAGCTGAATCTGCCCTCAGATGTCTTGTTTCTGATAAGGTTAGATTGAGGTCCTTCAAAATAAAAAAATAAAAAAAAAAGAAACTTTTGAGAGAAATTGGAAAAGGATAAGATGGACAGATATAGATGAAAACTTGGATAGAAAAGTCTATATCATTATCCTATGATAATATATCTTTCTTGGTATGAGAATTCTAAATATATTAATCATTATAGTAGACTTTCCATAATTAGATTATTGTAGATATATCTTTCATTTTGATATAATGGTGATCTAGTAGATGAGTTATCCGAGTTTCACTCAAATTTAGTTATCCGAGTTTCACATGTCTAATTTTTTTTATAGGAGTTCGATTTTTTTTTTTCATATTAATTTTGAGATAAGATTCAATCATCGTGCTTATGTGAGATATGATGGTGTCATCTATTTATGAATCTGAATATCGTAAATTTCAATTGCCACATTTATAAAAACTAA
Organism: Musa itinerans; assembly: GCA_001649415.1. NCBI lineage: Eukaryota > Viridiplantae > Streptophyta > Magnoliopsida > Zingiberales > Musaceae > Musa > Musa itinerans. The sequence continues at coordinate 1,315,612 of LVTN01000004.1, forward strand.
AAAACTACATTAAAAATAATATAATTCTTCATCGTATCATTTATCTCATGTTATTTTGAAAATATCATAAACATGTGAAGAATTATCTATTAGATTTTAACTCTCCAACTCCTCAATCATTATATAACTAAATATAGTTTTATGCTAAGAGTCTCTCCAAGTCTCGTATCGTTTATTTGATGAGATCATAAGTTTTCACCCGACGAAATTATCTATCCCCGCATGATTTTTTTCTTTCGGTATGAGTCCTAAAATAAATTTCTAAAAAAAAAATGGATTTTAACTTTTTAGCAGGTTTTGATTCTTAGTACACGCTAATGTATTGACCTAACAAGAGAGAGAACCAAGAAAACTTGAGCAGGACTTCTAACACCCACATGATCATGCTTTGGCAATGTGCTGTTCTCTGACATCATGACCTGTTGGCTCAACATTTTCTGTGGTGTGCACACTTCCAAAAGAGAAGCCCTGCTTTTGCTGGCGTTGACAAAGGATATGTTCACATGTAGTGGCATGTTGTGTGCTCCTTCAAAAAGCTTTGCCTGTAGCCATGCTTTGCTTAGAAACAGAGATTGCTTGCAGCAGTTCTGAGCCAGTGGATCTAAAGCAGAGATTTGGTCAACTTGCAGCTCTCATATTATGATCTAAAATGTATGCAAATCTTGTGTGGTTTTTCTATGGTCTGATTCATGTGTCATCATGGCACTTGATATGATTTACTGTGAGTTCCTGTTTACAGCACTGGGAGATGAACAAGTGAAAGCCTCATGTTAGGATAATTGTGTGAATAATTGGCTAAATTCTTAGAGTTTAACAGGTGGGTTTGTAGATTTCTTTGCCACAAAGTTGAAAGGATATTGCAGTGGTTGCATGTCTCATTCGATATCAGGTTCCAGTGTCCATCAACCTGGGATGGAACAAACATATCATATTGGCTCAAGAAATAAAATACTTTGACAGAGTAGATTTAATTCAATACAAGTGTTCTTCAAGTAACAGGATTTCCAACTTGAGAAGATACTTTGTTGTGCTGTAGAACATTGAGCTGAGCAGTACTCAAAAAAATCATTTAATTGTTTCACAGAGTTGCCAACAAAACAGGAAAAAAAGAAATCCAAACATAACAAGATTTTGTGTGCCTAATGATTGCCTGAAATCTTTTTGCCTCTCCAATATCTGATTTCTCCAAAAATGCAGCTATCATTTTTTTAGCTTTGCCTCCAATGATTGCTAATTAATTCACTCCTTGTGAGGGAGGTGGTTGTTTAGTGATGATCAGAATGATGTGCCAAGTTATTAGGTAAGACTTCTTCTGTCAAAATCTTCAGCACTTTGATGAGATATCCATGAAGCACTAAATTCTGTCAAAATCTACCTTTCTTCATTGCTAGATAGGTTTTAGGAGGACCCAACAAGAGGATGCTAAAGATTGTCAAATTGATGTGATATCCATCGAACACTAAACACAAACCAATGAGTCAATTGACATCTAATCTTCTCCCATGCTGATTTTGCCATTTTGGAATGGATATTTAGCACTTCAATTGTTATTTGATCCACACTTTGTTTTACTTTATTTTAGCATCAACATAGGCCCTTTATGAAAGTTTGAATAGCCTTCGAGCAGAGAGATTATTTCTGTAACTTGAAAGAACAATCTCACCAACTATTGTGACTGAGATCTTATTTTTATCTACACTACAGGCATGCAAAATTTATACTTTTGCATTGATATGTGAAGAGAATCATAGACATGAACATAAACATTTAGGTACTTGAACTTAAGATACATAATAATTTGCATTTTCCAAGACCCAAAGAAGAGAACAAACAAAAGGTGAAACATTTAGGCACTTGAACTTAAAGATAGATAGATAAGAATTTGCATTTTCCAAGACCCAAAGAAGAGAACAAACAAAAGGTGAAACATTTAGGCACTTGAACTTAAAGATAGATAGATAAGAATTTGCATTTTCCAAGACCCAAAGAAGAGAACAAACAAAAGGTGAAGGACAGCCACCAAAACAAAGGGCAAGTGGGCAGTCCAAAGATCCGAATGGAGAGGACATGAGAGTCCCACAGGAAGCAACCTCGATGCAGGAGCAAGTGATGAGCTGCACAACCTTCACCCCACTCCAAGACGAGACAACGCTTAACCCACGAGGTGGAGAACATGGAAAGGACCAACCAGGAGTTGGAGCTCTACAGATTGAGATGCTGTTTTCCATGACACATACACACACACACACACACAAAAGAACATTGGGAACTCCTCCAGAAGGCTCCCTCCATGTTCCAACTCCAAGTTGCCAGTTGTTTTGTTTCTCTGTTTCTCTCACCTCATATATGACCTTTATAGCCATTGTAGTGTCTCCCCTATGTTGTACCTTGAGGTGACATTGGAAGATAATAAGATAAAGCCAGCTGTCAAATACATGGCTTTGACCTGCCTTGGTGCAGCATTATATAAACAACAAGAAGATGACAACAGGCAGCAATTGTTTACAAACTTGGTCATGGGGTGAGCCACCATTATCTAATAAATATGAAGTTGTAGATCTTCTTCTCTTAATTGCTTAAGCATAAAAATGTAAAGTATATCTCCTGCATCTAAACCAGGAAATTGGGAAGACTGTTAAGTTGTTTCTGAATTGAAGGATTATTAATTCATACTGCTGTGCTGGGGTAGAACTGATCATATAATATAAAAAACTTCTGTGCCAGCTATTAGTACTGGTAATGGAACATTTGAGACTCAAAATTAAACAAAGTGACATAAAACAGTCCTTGTGAGGTGTTAAAAAGTGCATTTTGGAGTAGCCATTCCATCAGAAAAAAGGAAGTTTGAAAAGGCTGTTATTCTTGATTTCAATCCAAGTTCTGACACAAATACCTACAAAAGGATTCTCTTTTTTCCAATTTGGTAAAAGAATAAGCCATATCCAAATGAATCACAGTTTCTTTGGACATTAAAATATCAATCTCTGCAAGAGAATATGCCAGCTTCTTTTGATGCCAATCCTCTGTGCTTTTATTCTTGTTAAGGAAAATATCCAAATGCTTCTTTTGATGCCAATCCAATTTGGTTGCAGAATTAGTCATCATCTGGAGTTACTGGGAAAGATAGATGTATTCTCTTCATCTTAAGTGTGCAGTTCAAGAATATTGGGATCTTCTTTTCCAGTGATAGGTTTGATTCCTGGTAATACTTGGCCTGTGTTAGTTGCATGTGGAGTCCACCTTCTAAAAGAATATGGCCTCCACTGGTTTCATGAGGAACCACATAATGCCATGACCCAATCCAAAAGAAGATGATGACCACTGCTTTTGAAGGACCAAGCTTGCCCTTTGTTGAATTGACTTGTGGCCATGTGGTCACCTAAAGCTTGGGGAGGACAAGAAGAGACTCCTAATGGGGGAAATGATGGCTCCATTTTGATGCTGCCTTAGAGTGGGAGCCATGATGATAGCAGGAGAAGAAGATTTGAGAGTGTTGGAGGTCCACACACTTCCTCTGACCTTAGTGAATGGTGGACCCTACTTTTGACTCACTAAAGTCTAGAGCAGGAACACCACCCACTGATGAAGGTGTGGGCTGTGGCTTGAGTGTCTGATTCCAGTTTGTTTGACTAAATTGCTACAAAGAGTAAGAGTCTAAATGGCAATGTTAAGATTGCTTCTTAATGATCCAGAATGTAATCAGTTTAAGCATTAATGCTTGTGTTATTGTAGGATACCATACAATCATTTCATGATACAAATAGCATTGCTTGATGAGATCTGATGACATAGTAAAGTTTGCTTTCCATAGGTATTTCTTTTGCAGAATTAATTGTTGTTTTGTACATAATTGAACTGAGTTTGAGCTAAGTGATGTTCATAGCTTCAAGTTAACTACAACCCGATCTATGGTGTTTAGATTCATCTTTCCTAGGTGGAGTATGACCAAACTAGTAGTACAAGCTCAGCTTTGATTCGAGTGTCTTCATCTTCAGAATATTCCTAGCATTCATAACGATCTTAACATTTGTACAACATAAAAAACAGCAATCTGATAAGATCATATTCACCTCAACAACTAATCTTAGTCAAAGTATTCTCAATGATGGCTTAACCTGGTCAACTTATGATGCAAATAATTCTGGTAATATAATAAATAGATCAAGTTGCATACACGTAGCAAAGTAAACCGATAAAATTACATAACAATGACCTATCAAAGCAGATCTCAAAGTCATTTACATGCAAATTTCATGATATGGTTCAATATTCACCATTACTGATTTTGATGTTAATAAAAAAGAAATGCTTGGTTCTATCAACCCTAACAAACCCCGGCGATAAAAGGATGTTTTCTTCTATCGATCCTCGCTACATTCCCTGAATGGCTCTTCCAAGTTCCAAAATTAGACCACTGCTATATCAACCCGCCCAAGCCTTCCAACTTCATAAAACTTGAAAAATCAAAACCTGATTTTTTGTTCGCTTTTGCGGGTTACTAGTAGTTGTTTAAAGCACCCGTTGATACAGCAGTATATGGTAGACAGCACCCAAAACAAATAATTACACTTTTGGTAAGCTTGCTTAAGCTGGTTTTTGCTCGTTGATAAAGGTGCCGACACTCTTAAACCACCGCATGAGGTTCCTATGGTCTTTCACGTATAGCCATGCTTGGAGAAATGGAAAAAGTTTCTCATCGATTCCCCGTGTCTCTATGAAAATATGGAATGCATCCCTCATCTTTTGCTCCAATTCCCTGCAGTTCAAGAACCATAATCATGCAACCTGAATGACAAAGAAGTAATCTTTTTTAATTTTTAAGCTCAGGTTAAAACAAAATGTTAAGATATATCTTCAAATCCAATGAAGTACTTGGACATATGTTTGAGCATCCCAAAGAGCTAACAAGTCACCCATCCATTCCAAGCAAGATACAACCTTTAGGTTTTGTTATTTTTAAAACTATCCAGGTTGCTAACATCATTTGACAACCTACACCAGGATCTTGCAGTAACATCTTTCAAGAATTGAAGGACCTGGATCTGCATGCAGATCATCTGAATTATACATAAAAAACAAGATATTTAGTATTAGGCCTTCAGCCTTAACATCTTGGACATACACACATACAGTGCAGAAACCTAGTCAGATTATTTTCTACAAACTAGCCCCCATTGTATTCTTAGTTCTCAATTTTTCAAAAGAAAAGAACATAGCTGCATAGAATCAAGTCTTGTGGACATTGTAACTCCAAAAGTTCTGGAAGATTTCATCATTTGAGTGACATATACTTTCATCATATGTTACATTATCCTCTGACAAAAGAATGCAAAGGAACAGCCACATTAAAGGAAAAATGCAGCCTTTCTTATCGCCATCATAGTCATTTTCTATTGCGACAAAGAGTAGTGCTTATGAACAAAACGAAAACTACTTTGTTCCTACATCTCAAAGCCCTAGCAATATATACTGCTACATCCTGGTCGGTAGATATCATAGTTCTTCTAGGATTAAACAAATACTGGATATGCTTGTATTTATGGGTCTAAAAGTTCCAAGGACATCCTAGTGTTTATTGCACTGATTGCGCAGTTGCGCAATTGTTGAGACATCAGTTTATATGGATGGTCTAGGAAAGCAATAGAACGAGGATGATTCGACAAAGGTTGTCTCAACAAAGAAAAAGGACGTCATGATTATTACTCTCTTTTACTGTATTAATCCACATAGAACAGGTAAGAAATATCATAAACTAGATGCGGGATTAACTGATTCATAAATTAACATGCTACTGATTTTAAACAGGCTTGATATTTAATGTACATCCAGCAAGTCAGCTTTCAAAGATGTCAATAGAGATATGCCTACAAAAACCTGTCCACATTTAACCACATACAGTCTCATGAATCCAACAGAATGATTTAATGCAATTTGTATTTATTCAACAGTTCTTTTTCCTATATATGCACTCTGAAAGCATGCTTTTGCATGTGGATGCTTATCAACTTATTTTCTTATATAAACACCCTGTAATGGACAACATAGTGATGTGTCCCAAAAGATCAAGAATGATCTCAAATGCAAAATTTAATTGGTAAAATAAGTTGCAAAGAAATTTTAGCACCATAAATGAAAGAGTAGGTTTACAATAGAACTTCAGATTTGACCATCCTTAAGTTAGTCAAGAAGACAACTTCTCTATTTGCATGTACATTAACCTTCTCAAGACACAATCTCGGGCAGAGCCTCAAGCGGTTAACCGGTCCCTTCTATCCGTGAGTTAAAACTATATCAGAATAAGAGCCCTATCTAATTTGTGATAACCAGCAGCTCAATGTATCAAAAATAACTAAAATTTCCATCCTCGATGATCGGGCATTTAAACAAACAAAGATTTCCATCTTACTGTTGTTAGGTTTTTAAGACCAATATACATTGTTGTTTTAGTACTTATATGAAATTGAATAAACAAAAAGGCAAACAAAGAAAGGAAAAAGAAAGCAATGAGCCTCTTATGTGCATAATATAACAAGAACAACATCATCAAATCCCAATTCTTTGCAATTGGAGACTAAACCAGACATTAGCAAAATAAGATTGACAATCGTATAAATGGGGAGAAAACAAAAGCTAAAAAATTGAGGTAGTAGAAGAGCATACTGGAACACACGACCCTGATACTTGGCCATGTCGGTCGAGCGGGAGGACTCCGTGACCTTGGGTCGAAGGCACACCGAGTGGATCCCGACGGCATCCGGATACAACCCGCAAAGAAACTGAAGAGAGTCATCCCGCCCAGGCTTGGACACTTCGACGTGGAGGAAAAGCTGGCTGATCGAGTCGTCGCCGTCGTCGTCATCGGCGCCGGACGGCATGATGTTGGATAGACGCATCACGGAGATGTTGATCTCCTCCTCCTTGTAGGATCGCCGGAGGACGGGACCGTCCTGGTCCAGCGCCCTCTTCACGATCGTATACGGCGACGGTGGATTCACCTTCTGCGGACCACAAAGAGGAGAGTGGAGGAAGGGAGATCGAGCAAGAACCCTAGATTGGAAGGGGAAAACCACCCTAAGAGGAGAGAGGAGGTACCGGCGGAGGGGTCATCTTGGAGACCTCGAGGTAATGGTCCTTCAGGGAGCGGAGGATGATGGAATCCACGGCGGACGAGGCGCCGGCGAAGAGGGATCTCCGGGCGAGGGAACGCCACGGAAGGGCGGCGCCGCCACCGGCGAAGGCTCGATGCCACATCTCTACTGAGTTCCGATTCAGGGGTTTAGGTTTGGGGTTTATAACGCGGAACATATATAACGAGTTGAGGTTCGGATGAATCGGTTTAACTCGCGACGGGAGTCGGACCCGGACTCACCGAGTCAAGTTCGGATACGGCCTTCCTTAATTACCAATACTTAATCCATCTCAAAATGCCACAAACACAAATCACATTGTAACGCAAAAATGATAACTTTAATTTTTTTTTCTTTAGTATCATATTATTCAATACGCAATCAATTAGAATTCACTAAGATGATAATTATGAAAAATAAAACTATTTTTTTATATTTAATTTTACGTTATATCTCATGTGAAAATCTATGTCGACAACCATAGCTATACAGTGGTTATGATGTTATATCTCATGTTAATTTTATATTATATTTTAAATATTAATCTAGTAATGATGTATTAAATTTTTGTATTAAAAGTTAAGGGTTTAAAATCTCATCTATATATTTTTGAGAGTGTTAACTGGTCTAGTTAGTAAAGATCATCATCCGAATCTCATTTTTGTCACATACTCTTTATATAAAATATATAATTTTATTTATTTAATTATTTTGTTTTATTTCTAAATATATATTATTATTCAGTGGTATATTTTTTATATGAGATATAGATAGTATATAATTGATTTGAAGCAGACTAAATGCGGATATTCAAAATCTAATATATATATATATATAATTTTTTATTTGATTTATCATTCTATTTTGGGTGTATTGCAAGGAATTTTCTTTGTTTATTCTTCTCTAAATCTATATTATCACTCAAGGATATAATTTCTAGATTAGAAGCATAGTGTTTTTATTTGCTCTCAACAATGTGCCATTGCAACATAGTATTTCATGGAAAAGTATATTTCAGTAGTAAATGGCAGAAGACTAATACACAAAAAAATACTTGTTAATATACTCTTATTTATTTCAAAAATAAGCAAATGAAAAGTTTTTGAGGCTCAATAGCATCTTATTATTCTTCTTCCAACAAGTAGCATCTTATTATTCTCTCTCTCTCTCTCTCTCTCTCTTGGACAAATAATGAGCATTAGATCTGATATGTTCATACAGGTGAAGTTTTCCTGTCTCATGGCCACAAAGTTGTGGACTTTGATCAGATCTCAGTAAAGATGATAGTGTGTTGCTACCCTTCAGCATCAGCATTGTTCACTGGAGAAGTAGCCATTTGGATTCTTGAGGGATTACTAAGCTGAACTCAATTATATGTAGGCATATTACCCCAAAACCTATCTCTTAATCCTTCTCCTAATTGAATCTACCACCAAAGGCAAAACACAGCAACTTCAACAAGATGGGCAAAGTTGCAGAAACTTTGAGCAGTCACCTTCATCTAGCATTCCACATGATGTCTGTCATATGTCAGTGAGAACCTGAGGATGAGGTTTCCTCATGCAACAAGATAAATGCAGTGCAGGCACCACAGACTTGGACTCTTCCAACCCTTTCAGCAATCAAATCAACCTTACCTCATGGAAAGGGACAGGCCACTGTGCCTCAGCTTTCCGGTCTCTTATCTTGACACCAAACAAATGTGGAGATTTCTGTAAAGATAGAGGAAGCAACATGCACACAATGCGTAGAATACCACTGTGGATAGAGAAGATAACTGCGTCCACCGAATGCATGAGCAGTGCATGGCATGACAGTGTGGGACTTCTTCCCCAGTTTTTTGACCACCATGCCGTTTGTCTCCTGAGAGGCCTCAGAGAGTAGAAGTTCAGAAGCCAACATCAGAAAATCCAGAATAGAAACCCTAATCAGAATGGAGGTGAATGGGACAAACCCTACTTTGTTAGCATAGCCTTTGAGTGAAGAAGAAAACACTCCCTGCATGATTCTAAGATGTGATGATGAGTGATTGGGTTTGGTTCCAACAAATCAAAGAACTCATGGATGGTGATGGGGTCAAGGTACTTCGACATTACAATATTCCACTTGAGGAGCAATTTTGGTTGATTCTATCATGAGATTTTCTTCTACTTGTATAAGAAACTGGCAGTCAATTCTACAAGATTTTGATGTTTTCTTGCTATCTTGCTTTTTTATCATTTGTAGCAAAGAAATATGCAGATCTTGAAATTGAAGACTCAATTTCAAGTGGGGGTTGACATTCAAACACAAGTGAGAGAATCAAAATAAAAGTTCTGTAAAGTTATTTTTCTTTTGATCATTAGCTGTAATTTTATGGATCTTCACAAATATATCTTTCTCCAAAATGCTCCAGATATTGATTTGTTCTTCACCCACACCTAGCATGACATCAAGATATCTTTTTTATCTTGTGTCAGATCTCTGCTCATGTCCATTGGTACTCATAATTGGTCCTCCTTCTTCAACAGTTCCCAATACCAAAGAACTCAAAATGACAAGAAGGAGATTAGAAGTCATGTCACACCTGGTACCTGGAAAATTGAGTGCTCAAGACAGGTTCATGTGTTGAATCAGATCTCATGGTCCCAAAAAAAGATGTCACAGTCCATGATTGACACCTTAGAGCTGAACAACTGTAGCAGAACTTGGCACCTTGTTCATACATGTTAGATGTATGCAGCATAAATGCCAATTTCCTTTCTTTGAAAGAAAGGACTTGGTGCTGATCTCTTCTTTTGAAGCAAGGTCATCCATTAGTGTGCACATCATCTCAAGTCAGGAGTCAAAGATGAAACCACCAGTGTGCACACAGCTTTTTAGGTCTTCTTGATGAGGAGGATTAGAGTGCAAAACAGAGCCAAGAACATTCATCATCTTAAGTGATGAGTCAAAGATGAGACTGGTAGTGTACACAGTTTTTGTTTCTTGGCTGGAGAAGATTGGAGTGAATGAATGCAGTTGAGATCATAAAGGCCACTGTTGTGTTCTTTACTGTGGTATGGGTGGGAATGCATCATTTTATTTGGCTTCATCACAGTTAATAAAAACCAAAAAAATATTTTATTTATTAATGATAATAATAAATTTGGTTATATATATATATATATATATATATATATATAGAAAAGCAACTTTCTTTTTGATGTCTTTGAATGAATGGTTAGGTAACTTCACAGTATCAAAAAGAGTTGGCCAAAATAAAAAAGAGACTCAAAAGAGGATGGCATCTCTTCTCTTTCTACATTGATAGTCTCTTCCCACCTCCACATGGTTAAGATACAGAGAGAGGGAGAAAAAGAGAGAGAGAGAGAGAGATGGAAAGAAAGGTAGCAGAAGACTCATGCCCACTCATTGTTTCAATCATAACCCATCCACCTCTACTTCCCACAAATCCATCTTCTCAGAACCACTAGCATTCTGCTGCCCCCACCCCACACCAGCATTTTGTTTCTGTGAGGAAGCAAAAACAAAAGAAAACAAAACAGGAAAAGGTAATGGGAGGAAAAAGATAAGGCAAGCTTCCCCTTCATGTATCTTGCAAATATAAGCAAACCATACCCCTTTGTTCCTCAACTCATCTCTTTGCTTCTTCTTCTTCTTCTTCTTCTCCTTCACCGTATGTAGGGAGAACCCTCCTCGCCCTTTGTCGAACAGGAATGTCATCAACCCAAGTAATACCACCCGAGCACATTAGTTATGTCCACTGCAACTTCTGCAACACCATCCTTGCGGTATCAATCGTACTGTCTCACTTTTTTGTTTTCCTTCCCCTCCTCTCTCATCTTCTCTTCTCTTGCCATACAGTTTTATTAATATGATCTAAGTTCTAAATCATGAAGATTACCATTGATGTATGAGCTTACTCTTAGCTAAGCTATTAGAACATCAACAAGACTCTATTATGGAAGTAAGCACATGAGATGTGTAGCACAGAATGGCAACTGATCTCTTATATATAGACTCTCGTTCAGACCTAGTCGAGATGGTTGTCATGGAATTCTTTGCATCAGTCACAGTAAAATTCTCCCTTCTGGTCTCTATTAATAGATCACGGTTACACAAAGTATTATCAGATGATCTGACACAATCTCTTATGATGTCTAATATAATTGGGCTTATTCATGTGAACAATCCTTCACTTGCAATTTGATGATCTACTCATGACAGTATTGATCCCACCTTTACTAGTCTAAAAGATCTGTTAATTATATCAGATTGAGTTGATGAAAGAAGAATTTTTCCATTGGAAAGCTACAAAGATGTATTTTCTGGTTGACAATGTTTCTGTGGTTATAAGCCACATCATAAATCTCTTCTAAAAGAGCCTGTTTGAGAATAGCAATCTACTTGTTCTATGCTTAGAAGAAACAGGATGCAACTATTTGGGTCAGGAGAGGATTTGTTCTTGCTCTCCATCCAGATTTGGATCTTTTCTCCCATGATGCAGCAGATTTGATCGCATTGTTTGGTAGTCCTACCAAAAATAGCTCTGTTCATATCTCCCAAATCCACTGTTCTTACAACTTATTTGGCGAAACTCTGTCGATCACTTGCCAGTTACCAAAGATGTGGCTTTTCTCTCTGCCCACTTCCTTGTTGAGAGCTAGCGCAGCGGGTTAGTACGGGCCATGTCGTTTCCGTCTCTTTCCTCGGTCATCAATGCCTTTTCTGCTTGTTTTCTGTAGCTTTGAATCCGAAGGAGAAGGGAAAGGAGATGAAAGATGTCTTTTGCTTTTGCCTTGACATGCCTGCATGCATGTCTTTCTTCTTTCTTCTCCTGTTGGGTTCTACTCCCATTTCATCTCCTTCCTTTTCCATGTCCGGTTCATTCATCTTCTCCAGATATTCTCTCTCTCCCTCTCTTCAGGTAGATGCACTGCGATGACACTTCTTGGATTTGCTTGGAGATCTAGTCTTGGTTTTGGGTCAATCAATCGTAATCTTTCTGCCGGTTCAGCTCAAACCATAACCCAACTCTCTCTCCAAGCTCAAGAACAAGCTGAAACCAACTCACTTAACATTGATTCTGATCTCATGTGGTGCAGGTTAGTGTCCCCGGGAACAGCTTGTTCAACATTGTCACAGTCCGATGCGGCCATTGCTCTAATCTGCTGTCTGTGGATATGCGAGCTTTGATCCAAACACACCCTTCTCAAGGCTTTCAGGTTCGAATCAATCTATTTCATCGAACATGCATACTGTTCTCGAGAAAATTATTCTTTATCCATAGAAACAAAAAAACTACGAAGGCTTATATATCAGCTTTGATGCCAATTTGCACAGTGTTCAAAGACATCTAAGTTCTCTAATGGATGTTATCTTAGAATAATATGGACATTGTTGTGTTGCTTGGATGCTGCAAATGGTTACTTTTACTGAAGATATCAACATGAGATGTTACCTCTAAGAAATATGTAACTCATTATCATGTAGAAGAGAAAGGAAACTTTGTGCTTAATCATTTTTTGGGGAAAAAAAATTGCAGATATGTAACATAGAATCTCAAGGAAATGGGATGGAATGTGGATTACCTTCCAAGTGCACCATGACTTCCTTGTTGAACACAATGCCAAAGGATCAAGAGCAAATACTCCCCATTCGCGGTAAGCTTTCGAGCCTCTCCAAGTTAATCCCTTCTGATTTGCACAAATGATTGAGATTATATTGTTTTCCTAGTTCATTAAAGACAAATATACATTTTAGTGCTTAGTAGAGCAAATAGTGTGTATCATTAGTTTCATTTGTGGATGTTCAACCCCTAAAAGCTGAAAGATTTTTTTTGTTCTAAGGTGTATTCCTTATTTGATTAAAATTACCAAAATTGTGACTATGCTGCAACACATTTTTCTCAACTCTATCATGTATGATAGAGTGATTAACAAGATTGGAGCACAAAATTACAGCATCATTTAGCCTAGTAATTTGTTTTCCTTTTTCATTTTTTAGCTCCCGGGAAGAGACAACGCGTACCTTCAGCGTATAACAGGTTTATCAAGTGAGTTTTCTATGTATTTGAGTGCATTGTTTCTGTAACATTTTATCCCAACAATAGCAACTGTAGAACTGAAGTAAATCTTAGTAGCTCTAATGTAGTATTTACTCTCAAGTATGTCATTTTCCATATGCAGGGAGGAAATACAAAGGATAAAAGCTAATAATCCACACATTAGCCACAAACAAGCATTTAGCACTGCGGCAAAGAATGTAAGTTTTTTTCTTTTCTTTTTCTATGGAAGGAAGCAAAGAATGTAAGTAATACAAATATTGTATAAAGTCAAAAAAAAAAAATCATTACACAGTTGTTAGAGAATTATTTGAATTAGGCACTTTGGACCCCCCATATAACAAATTCACATTGAGATGACCATAGTGATATATACATATATAAATATTAATGAAAATATATCAACGTTATCGACGATTTTACTTGTCGATAATTGTAAGGTATAGTTATGCCAACTTAAATCCTGCCTTACACATACTTGAACTCTCATTTGTAAGAAGACAAATCGAAAGAAACTGAAATATTCAAGATCTATGTAATTAACTCTCTTTTACCTGCCAATTTCTTTTGAAACCCCTCTTCCTCAGTTCTGCAAGATAGTCTTTGTTTAGATCAAACACTAAACATTTGGATGCTTTCTTTATCAAATGATTTTAGATAGCAGCAAATATTTTTTTGACTCTAAATCATACAGACCACATTATATTAGAACTTTTTTTCAAACATTACATCCTGTGTCATGCAGAGCAATTTGTATATGTGACCAATTGAAGCAATGGCCTAATTTTACAAGTTAAGCTTCACAAGAACAGCAACAGTCATGTAATTTGTTCATAGTATTTTTCAATAAAATATTGGCTTCTGTTCATGTCATTACATGACAATTAATATTTTTGTGTTTATTTACACCAAATCTAAAACTCATGAGGTAAAAATTTGTCCCTCTTTTGTTGTCACTGCAATCTTTATATCAATTATCACATCAACATCTAACCTTCCATACTATTTTTTGGGTTCTCTGATATGCATTTGCCTTTCTTTATTTAAACTTCTTCTTCAATGCTGTTTGGTAGGGAAGGTCTAGAAAATGAAAAACCAATTTTACATGCTTCATTTTTCTTCAGAAAATGAAATGAGAATTTCCCAATACTTCCTTCTTAATTATGACTTTTCAAAACATTTCTCAACCAGATAACTCGAATTAAATTCTCATGGAAACCTCATCCCACATTTTTCTTGCAAGCAAACAAGTCATTATCATTATTATCATTGTTATAAAGCTTTCGAATCCTTATTTCCTCATGATGAAGCTAAGCTTCTTTCTACTTCCCTTGCAGTGGGCACACTTCCCTCACATCCATTTCGGGCTGACCTTTGATGGCAACAAGCTAGCAAAGCTTGATGAGCCACTTGCTGCACCAGGGTGTCAAAACGGTCAGAGTTTCTTCTGAGGGTTTGGCTACATGAACAGTGAGTATATATATGCTGCTGTTCTTGAAGTTTCTTTCTGCAAGTCAAGATCAAGTCCATTCAACTACCTTTACCATGGATAACTGTAATAAAGAGAATCCCTAAGCACTTTCTCCATGTTCAGTTTGGCAATCTTCTATCCTATACCAACCCACCAAGTTAAATTTTGTCTCTCTGGCAAAGTTTCTCTCATGTCGACTCATCTGCAGTGATGAGTTACTGTGTGTCCATCCAAGTAGCTGCATGTTTCTTTCTCTTTCATCTGGATGATACCTAATCTACAGATCTAACTTATGTTGATAAGTTCTCCAGCTGACCTCTTTCTAGGTAATTGTGCTTCTTGGGAGCCACGAAAAGGACCCTACGGATTCTAGGCTATGTTCATAGAGCTGAAGCTGTACTGAGTAGATAGATCGTAATCCAATCACAGCTAGGGTTTTCTGGGGTAATGCACTTCTGAGTAGCTTTGGATAGCTGCTATAGCCTATGAGTCCTTCGTCTATGTTCGTAGGCTTGGACTCGTGATGAACTCCTCATCTGTGGCCAGTGGAAGCTCAAAGACTTTGCCATGGTGTTGTCATTCTCTACTGCATGCACTAAATGTCATCATATCAATCTATCTTATGGAAGATTTATCATCAAAATGCAGCAGCAAACTGAAAGAAAGCTTGATGGATATCCATCCAAGCCTGAATGACAGTTTTGATGTTTAACATGTAGGAATTTAACGTAAAATAAAGGCATATAGATTTTATGTGTATAAAGAATATTTCCTCAACTTATTTTCGAAGTTTTTGTATGATAATTCACATATAAAAGAAGAAAAATACTTCATTGATTCGTAGGCGTGCTAAAGCATTGATATCATTTAACATTTAGAACAAGCTTACAAACTAATGCATGAGAGAAAGAGAGAGAGAGAGAGAGAAAGGTGGTGATGAAGTGTCGCTGTCAACAGTGATTCAGAATGTGGAAGGATTAGTAACTCACATCAAGCCAAGAACACGCTCTCCCTGAAATTTCTCTTTCTCCTCTCCTTGGGATTCCTCATGACACACGATGCTGACTCGAGCGTGCAGCAGCAGCAGCAGCAGCGGAGGTGCAGGCCTGCTGCAAAAGAAAGCCAACCACAGACTTACCTTTCAAGAGCAGATGAGTGTGTACGCACTGTTCCTGCTTACCATTGCACATGGAATGGTGGATCCCAAAGACATGTTGAGCTTGTGGGCATCACGATATCCTCGACGCCACGCCCCCATCTTCTATCTCAAACGAGAAAGCACAATTCATGATGACACCGAATTAACAGCAACAGTGGAGAGACATGAATGTTAACTGTGGACTCACAAGAAGCAGTGGACTCGATAATGATGGGTGTAAGAGTAGATTTGAGATGGCTTTGTGGAAGGTTGCTGACGACGGATGCAGGCAGCGGAGGGCTGTTGCTGTTGCTGTTGTTGTGGTGGTGGTGGTCGTCGTCGTCGTCGTACATGCATGGCGGAGACACGTTTACGACGGCAAGCGACGCCATGACTGCCCACCCTCCTGCTGAACCATGAAACTCGCGCTCTCGCTGCTGCTCCTCGGTTGGCTCTGTGTTGCAGAACCAGAGAGAGGGAGAGAGAGAGGATGTCCGCCAACTCTTTTGTCCCTATCTCTCGTTTCTTTTGCTCGTCCGGTATACAAGAAGTAATTCTCGGAGGCTCGCAGCTTAAATTTCCTTGATTTAAAGAAGGGTACGATAATGATGATGATGATGATGATGATGATGATGGTACTACTCTCTCTCTCTCTTTTGTTTGATGTTCCTTTCAATGAACCCTACCAAGAGAGAGGTTTGTTTCTTTCTATCTTTCTGCAACAAAAGCCTGAGATGTCACTTCTCGTAAAGGGAGTATTATATTCTAAGTAGACTGCAAGACAGAACAAGCTGATTGTGCTTAGCGATTTGTCGCTTTCATCACTTGTTGAACGATTCTTGTTCTCTGCCGAGCCATTCTGTGCCCATCTTAGCGGGAAGACTGATTGATCTACGTATATCCATACACCATATAATGAAAAGGCTTGCATACATTCATATTATTGCAAATACACAAGCCAGCCAATGTGGTTATTGATGTTTCAGCACAAATTGATTAGGTGTCACAGATCTCTGAACACTTGAAGTGATCAAACTTGGCATAGAAAGAACAGTTTGAGTACATTGTTGTCCAAATGCCACTGCTTTAAGTAAAGAGTTCATAGCCAGCAGGTGATCAACAGTGAGAAACAGAACACATTTCATTCTGTAGAACATCTTCATCAAGTGTCAAGTTTATATGACAAGTTATAAACCATCGAGTGATCCACTCAAGACATACTGAGGAGCATAGAGTCTCACCAAACAGACCAATTGGTCCAAATGACAAGACCAAAACCATCAAGTGATCCACAGTGAGAAACAAACACAGGTCATCGCGAAAAACATTTCTAAGCAAGTGCTCTTAAAACTTAAAAGTATGATATGTGATCTGAAAACACCGCGGGGGTTTAATACAAAGTTGTACTCCCTTCTGATATCACCTGGTTGCCAATACTCATATTTGTTCTTGTGGTCTAAATTGGATTAGTAGACCATTTGTACAAGTGCCATCAAATTATGTTTGCACATAGATCAGCAATCGAGTAATCCACACGCTATGGGTGGAGCAAACTGTTGCTACACAATCACCTGGACAGCAACAAGTAGGAATCATACAGTTTCAAATGATCAATGGAGAAAAATCTGCCTGTCCACAATTTATATGCATAATATTCTACAGGTTTTGAGAGGCTCATGTCTGCTATTGTTGGTACAACATGCAGCAAATCTGTCTTCAACTATTTCATACCAACAACCAAGAATTTTTTCTAACCACCACTTGCACATGTTCACAAAAACAATCTAACATGGATTCCGACATGTATCCAAAATCTCACTCTTATGAACTTATAACACATTCAACTACCTAATTAACAAGCCTTTCTCACATTCAATATCTAATTACAATCAATCCTTTCTCACGTCTGATCCATCCATGTCCTATTATGCATAAGTGAAAAAAAGAAGAAAGATAAGATGTTTTTTGCTTTGATGAAAAAGAAAGAATGAACTCTGACAAATTGCATGATAATGATGTGGGACAACCCTCTTCATGAAACCAATTATACAAAAAGAAATATAGTGAGTTCTATGTTACAATAGTGAGGTACATACCAACACAGAGAAAGCATATCTCAGTGCCATTGATCAATACAAGTAGACCAAAATTGTAGAAATGAAGCCAACAGGTATATGGCGTGAAGGCAAGCTTACTTCAATATGGCATTCAGCAATGGCTGAAGAAGCATAAAAGACTTGCTTCTTGCCTCCAAATGTCCTGCCATGATAGAGTAAACATGAATTTCTTCGGCAGCAATGCACAACTTTAATTATATCTGCATACGCAGTTAGATTTCTCTATGGGGGCATTTGTGCTATTTTTTCCGTAGCCTATCCCGTCTGACTTTCACAATTTTCCGCCCAGACTTGTCGCCGCCACCACTACCCAAAGAAAAGCTTCCTCCTTGAGGAAGTTGTTCCACAAGACTACCGGATGCCTGAAAGGGGGAACTTTGAGGAAGAGTGGGCTGCCGATGAGTACCAAACTGAAAGAATGGGGAAGCAGTTGGCTGAGTCACTGGAGTACCAAATACTGTTACACTGGATGAAGTACTTGGTTGGCCAAATTGTGGAACCAAACTGCCTGCTGACTTGACACTATCTTCAACCATGCTATCCACAACATTCATTTGATCGTTTTTAGGAGTCCCAGAACTAAAAGCAGTGGCTGGGCTTGATGAGCCAAATACAGGATGTCCAGATAAGTTTGATGAACTACTACCACCAGCAGAATTTGTAGAAAATGCTGGTGCTGACAATGAACTAAACACAAATGGTGAACCACCAGAACCTGAGACTCCAAATGCAAGTCCTGTAGATGAATAAGATGCATTTGAACCAAAAGAAGTACCAAAAGCAGATGATATTGATGATTGGAAGGTGGAACCAAACAAACTAGAGGCTGGTGCCAGTGCAGAGGAAGATGTGGCACTGAGGCAGGAAGAATTAGCACCTACTGAAGAAGAAAACATAGAACTTGAACTCAATAGATCGAAACCTGTAGTTGCTGCCCCAAACTGTGAGCTGCCTAAACTGGACGAGGACAAAACATTTGACCCAAAAGTCGGAGATGAACAGAAGGGGCCAAACAGACCTGATGAACTCTCAGAAATTTGTGAGATTCCACTTCCACCCTGAGTTGACTGAGTACCAACACTTCCAGAAACGCCCCTGGTATTGTTGTCCACAACCAATGGGCTTGAATCATTAGATTGTGCTGAAGCAAACTTGAATGTGCTGTTGCTTGCACCTGAAAATGTTGATGCTGGTGCAAGAGCAGATTGGCTGCCAGCAGCCACTGAAAATAGAGTTGATGCAGCAGGAGCAATAAAACTGCTTCCGATGCTTGAAACAGTTGACGTTGCCAGAATAGAGCCAGTGTTTGTTGCAGAGGAAAAGCTGCCTCCGAACATGAAATTTGCACTTGTACCTGGATTGGCAGTGTTTGTGTTGAATGGTGATACCTTGCTATGCATTCCTTCAAAATCTGTTGCAGTAGATTTATCTAATGGTTGAGAAACTGAAGTGGGAGAAACCATTAAGGCTGTAGACCCAAACTGGAGTGAGGGAACAGTGGAAAGTGGTGGTGCTTCAGACGAAACAAATGTACTGAAGGAACTGGCAGAGACAGCAGTGGCCGTAGAGAAAATCATGCTACCAGTGCTTCCAGAATATGCCATGACTGAAACAGCAGAAGATGCAGAAGGCAAATTTAATGAACCATTAGGCATGAATTCATTGTGGGAGGAACCAAAAGAATATACGACAGGGATATTTGATGTTGATTCATCTGCAGAATTATCAACTCCAACTGATTTTGACAGATTTATGGATATCTGACCTTCGTGTTTATCTGCATCAGAATCTTTTACCATTGCTGATGCTGTGGCATTGCTGCAGCATAAACAAGAGCAGCACAATTATCTGGATATCAGTGGAACTCAAAACATTCATTAGGCCAAAAGCCTAGGTGAAAACTAGAATGTGGCTTCAAGTCTAATACGTTCATATAAAGAAACTAGCTCATTGCAAGACATAACTAGGACACACCATCAAAAGAGATATTCTAGACTAATTTCATATGTTGTATGAAGGACATACATATTTGGCTCCTGAAAAGTGATCGAGTACTTAACCTTTTTTTTCATCGATGATAACAGACTCCACATCTACATAAATCTTAGCGCTGTAAATGTAAAAAATAAATTTGTATTGCAAGGTTATTGAAGATATTATACATACCTAAAAGAGTAGGTGAGCAAATATGCTAAAATTTGAATGGTATTTAAACATAATAATCTATATGCATCTACATATACAACCATGGATGTCATGTGTAGCGATGTATCAAAATTTTATTACCAAAAGATGAAACTGCATAAAGCTGTCACAAGAAATTATATCTGAGGCATGATCAGTCTGTTTCTCTTGAAAATAAATATATTTCTTGAAAAGATTACACTTAGAAATCATATAGCACCCAAGGGTTCTTAACCTAGCTTCAACTGGATAAAGTCCTACATGAGAATCTTCTGAATGTCCTCATAATGTAGTAATCAGTGTTGTTACTAAGTTTATAAACCTCTGTTTTCACTGTATCATGTTGATAAGTTCTCATTTCATTCCATATATGATTGCCAATAAAAGCTCCCTCAGAAACCTAGAGAGTTTTTATCAATATCATGCATAAAGAAATATTACAGCTGAAACAAGAGTGCTAAATATTAAACCCCTCTAAAAAGAAAAGCCTCCTCGAAATAGTTATACATGTAATTTTCCAAGATGTATTAGTAGCGTCAACCCAGAAGAAAGCAGCTTCTCACACACAGTGAAACAAAAGAGGTTTTCAGGACAATAATTAGATTAAAAAGGACTCAAACTTTGAGCAGATGATAGTATTGGTAATGAGAAAAAAAATGGCCACAAATAGTTAGAGCTAACCTTATGTCATTTCCTGGACCAGAAGTGGCACTAAAACTCCTCATGGTTGTGGTTGATGAAAAATCTGCTCTATTAGAGTCCTTGGAGCCAAAGCTAAACAAGGGTGCATCTATTTGTCCTTTTTGCATCGCTGACTTTTTTACTAATGAACTTGGCATAGTAGGTGTTGGAGGTATTTGAGAAGTATTGGGAGCAGTAGCAAAAGGAAAAGTGAAACCCTTGCCGCTCTCGGCAATCGAATCAACAGAAAGCTTCATATGAGCTGCCTTGGAGAAGTCAGAAGAAGATGAGGATAAGCTTGTGGATGTCATTGAGGAAGACAAATTAGTTCTTATTATTGAAGGTCGGACAGCTTTATCTGTTATCTTCATCTCATCTTTGTCCTTCAATGGACATGAAGCATCCATCGAAGTATATGTATTACTCACATCTTGTGTATCCTTGACAACAAAGTAAAGACAAATACTTTAACATGCTTGAAAAGGCTAAGCCACATAAAATGGATATGTCAATAGTGCCACATATAACTTAAATCAGATTTTTCTAGTTAGATGGAACATTTTCAAATAACAATAAAAGAAGAGCTTCCACACCTTAGGTGCAGCAGACTGAAAAGCTACCTTCTGTTGTTGAGAAACAACGACAGAATCTGAGATCATGGCCTCTGCAGCAGCCTCGTCACACATAGCAGCTGTGACAGATATAACACCATCACACATATCATTGGCTTCAGACATTAATTTGATGCCTGAAATTGACGCTGAGGAGCAATTCTCCTGAGGGAACCTGGCGGTCTCTTGTTTATAAGATAAAGAATTCCTGAAATCTGGCATGAGGGAACCCCTGAAAGAATCCAAATTATTGCCTTGAACAAATTTGCTTTTGGTGGAGTACATTTCCTCGTTCCTGAGTGTCTGACCCACGGATGCATGCATCACATTATCAGGTGATTCATCCAGAGTATTAGACTTTAGCTTAGATGTTTTTTGCTTTGGTGAAGGCAGTAGCTTATCTAGCTGCTGCAATATTTTCTTTTCCATCTCACTTGACTGAGGTGAAACAGGAGTAACAATGTTGTTAGAAATCCTGTTGTCTCCCCTTTTTTCATGTCCATCCGACCAAATAGGCTTTTGAATCACTGATAAATCATCTTGAACATCACTCTTAAATGGGGTCGAGGGACTATGATGAAGATTTCCAGGAAGCACTGAATGCATCACCTTTGAAGAAGGCTTCACAGTCAACTTTTGACGAATACTACGCATAGGGAGAAAAGGTCCAAGATCACTTTCCAATACCGAACTTTGTCGTTTCAAAACCTACAGTAGAATAAGACCAAGTTCCATTGGTCAGACAGAAGGATTTCAAATAACTAAAGTGCCATGCATTGTGCCAAACCATGAAAAGAGTAACGCATAATGCAGCTAGCTTAAATGTGCATTTCTATGTGATAGACCACATTGTACTAAAGCATAATGATACATATTTCAGATAACCTTCTATTTTTCCAATATATGCTGCAGTGTACCATACTATACCAAGAGGGGACTGATACAACGTCTTTATTCAAGAATTACTTTTGTGAAGAGTATGACCATACAAACTTAACATGTGGTGCAAACGTAGCACTTATACACTCAGTTGCAAGGGACAAAATCGGTGTCAAGCCTATGCAACACAGTGCATTTGAAGTCCAACAAATGCACAAGGCAAAATATATGCACTTATGCAGCAAGGCAAATTTATGGCACAATGTTGCTTGCTCCTGATATGACATGCATGCCATGCAGAATGCACAGAATGGGTACACTGCAAGTGATGAGAACAACCCTACCCAAGGAAATTACATGTCGAGTACAATCCCTAGAAACAGAGGTTAAGCAATCACTATGGTTACAAAAGTACATGCCAATCAATGTTTTAAAATGGCACCTGAGAACTTGCCTAGGCGCTCATGTGACGCGAGGCTCGAGCACCTCACCCTGAATCCAAGTGATGCACCACTTGAACCCAAGCGCTAGGCGCCTCGAGCGAGCAACCAGTTGAAGGCAAGCAACTGAACTAGATGATCAACTCGAGTTCTATTGCATAGTAACTTAGTTGGTTCAATTGAACCAACATAGCAAAATAGTAAACCCTAAGTACTTCACCACCCCGACTCACCTCTGGTCCCGTCACTGCATTCATGGGCAACCACTGTATCCGTAGTCGACATACAAGTCCGACACTTCCACTACCGCAAACGGACGGGTCCAAAGGTCCCGCTGCTGTAGTTTTCGTGCGTAGTTCCCTGCGTCGCTACTTTCGTGTGTAGCTCCTTCCACCATCGAGGGACAGACCACTACTTCACCACCGACGTAGACATCTGAAGTTTCCTCCACCCACGACGTCGGCATCTGCAACTTCTTCCACCGCCGCTACTGCCATCCACAACTTTCTCCGTCGCTATTGCCCTCGTCTACGGCTTCCTCCGTCGTTGTTGTCGTTTGAAGGTTCCTCCATCACCGCCGCCCTCTCCTTCCTCACGTTCCATCGTCAGTGACTCCTTTTCTCCCCCTCTACAGTTATGATTACTATTAACAGTGGATTAAATACTATTAATAGTGGATTGTTAATCCTTAACTGATATTAAAACTACTGTTAAGTGTTAACTATTCTTACCATATAATAAACTAAAATTGATATTAATCCTTAGAACTGTTGACCTATTTAGAACTAATTCCTATTTAGAAATACTAATTCTTATTTAGACTATTAATCATTATTTAGAATTGTTATTATTCCTTATTTAGCACTATTAATCTCTATTTATTTAGAACTGTTATTAGGGTTTCAGTATTAATGGCAAATGTACAAAACAATTCACAAGATTCATCAAAAAATTCAAAAAAGGATCGTGCTTGAAAATACAATTATCTAAAGGATCCTAAGGATCCTAATGCAGTTACTTGTATCTTCCGTGACAAGACTACTAGAGGTGGCATTTTCCATGCAAAGCTACATCAGGGAACTTTAAGAATGCATCAGCATGCACAAAGTGTCCACTTGATGTAAATATGACTAAAAAAAAGACCAAAAGGAACGAATCTAATGGGATTTTACCCAAGGATGATGTTCAACATATCAGAGATGAAGAAAAAGAAGATTATTCAAAAAGTGTCGATGCTAGTGAGAAAAAATTACATGATAAAAAAGGAAAAGCCATGATTGTTAAGAAGGGTAAAAGGGGACTGATAGACTTATATATGTATCAAGGATCATAGAAGCAACAAGGTCAAGCAGGAACAAAATTAAGACAAACAAATATAGGTGATGCTTATGATAAGGAAATTAAGGGAAGACCGATTCAACACATTGCTTGCTTCTTCTATCAGGTTGAACTTCCCATTAGTACTTGTTGTTTAGAAAGTTTTAAAGAGATAATTGAAGCTATTTAAATATATGGTGGAGGATTAAAACCTCAAAATTATTATGAGTTACAAGTTTCATTATTGAAGAAAAAGTTGGATTATACAAATAACTTACTAAATGGTCATCAAAGAATCATGAGTAAAATATGATTGCTCTATTAGGTTAGATGTTTGGACCGACAAAAAACATAGGAGTATAATTAATTTTATAATCAATTGTTATTTAGGAACCATGTTTGTGAAGTCAATAGATACATCTTCTTTTATGAAATCTAAAGAAAAGATATATAAGTTGCTTAACAAGTTTGTGAAAGAAATTGATAAACAAAATGTTGTCCAAGTTATAACCGACAATGAAAACAACTATATGTTAGTTGGTAAGATTTAATCTTTTAATTACTCTGTCTCCAATATAAATGGAAGAACTAAGCGACTCACAAGTCTTATCAATTTTGTTATCCTATGTCTTAAGTAAATTACTGAAGGCAAAAAAACAACACCTATATTGGACTTCATGCGCAGCACATTACATTGATCTAATGCTGGAGATCATTGAAAAGATTTTTGACATTAAGAAGGTCAATCTTTGTTGCTAGATTTCTCTATAATCATACAAGAGCTTTAAATATGATGAGAGAATTCACAAACAATAAGAAATTGGTAAGATATGATGTCACCCAAATTGCTATTTCCTTTTTGATATTACAGTGTGTGTATTGTCAAAAACACAACATGAGAAACATGTTTACCTCTGAACAATAGGTGATAAGCAAATAGACAAAAAAGCGAAATGCAAGTGGAGCGATGATATTATCTTAATATTATCCTTTTGAAATCTTATAGTTCATACATTAAAGGTAATGGGTCATTTGATTCAAGTCCTTCGATTGACTAGATAATAAAAAAAACCTACAATGTGATATATTTATGAAGCTATAAATAGAGCAAAGGAAGCGATTCAAAAGTTTTTTCCGAAAATAAAAAAAGGTATAAGAACATATTTACAATAATTGACGTAAGATAGGATTATAAACTTCACCATCCATTACATGCAACAAGATATTATTTGAACCCAGAATCTTTTTCTAAGAAAACCTCCATTGAGTTTGAGATAGAAGTTATAGATGGGTCATATAAGTGCATTTTAAGATTGGTTACAAGCCTTAAGGTACAAGATAAGATCATATACGAATTATCTTTAAATAAAAATGTTGATGGTCTTTTTGGAATTCCTATGATAGTTCGATCTAGGACAACTACATTCTCAGGTATTTATAAATTTATATAATTAATTTCATATATAGCATGTTATTATTAATAATAAAATTAAATTTTGCAGCCGAATGGTGGAGTCTATTTGAAAATTTCATCCCGAACTTACAGCAATTAACTATAAAAATTATTAGTTTGACTTATAGTGTTGTGGGTTGTGAGCGAATTTAGAGTGTATTTGACCATGTAAAGATCACAATATTTTTGTTTCAATTAATCTATTCTATTTTAGATAGATATATTAATATATTTTCAATTCATATGACATAACATATTCACACAAAGAGAAAATTTGTTACAGCATCAACAATTACATGATCTGGTTTATATAAAGTATAATTAAGCATTAAAGACTCGTCATGATTTACGAATATTGATCCAGTGTCATTACAAGACATTGATGATTCAAATAAATGATTGGTGGGGGAAAGAGTGTGAACTTGGAAGATGCCAAAGAAGAGCTTATATTTAAAAATGACAGCTTGCCATAAGGAGATGTGACAAGATCCTTAGGTGTTAGAGAATTGCAAACATATACAAGACAGAAGATGAAGACAAAATTGAGTGCAAAAGCCTCAAGCAAAAGTGGTCTATTATATAATCTATTGTGCTAATTTATAGACAAAAGGAAGAGAAAAAAGATAATTTTCAAAATACTATGTTGACTATGATGAGGATTGAATTTAATGTAAAGTTTTATTGTTTTCAATTTTTTGACATTTTTATTATTAGAAGATGGATAATGTGACTTGGTACTTTAGATTTTTTTCAATTTAATATCATATTTTTATTTATATAATCATATCTATCAATTATATATTTTAATATTTTATATCGCCTCGCTTCGCTCGAGCGGGCACCTAAGCGAGTGCCTAACACCTCGAGTGTTTTGGGACCTTGGCACCTAACGCTTTTAAAAACATTGATGCCAATTTTCTGCAGGCTGCATCAATATAAGCAGTTAAAATTTTGTTATGAATTGTATCACTGCTCAATATAATCTTGCCAAATGCAAAATAGAAAAACTCTCAAAAAAAGACGAGTTAATTTCCTCATAAATCTACTTGCATTTATAGCATTTCCAACAATTTACACAAATGATAGTGGACTACACTTATATATATCAATAAATTTGCTTGAACCAACATAGTGGCCTACATCTTATTAATCAAAAAATTTGCTTAAACCAATGTCAATAGATTGTTAATTTCCTCATATTAATATACTTGATTGATACAACTAGTAAAAGTCAGAAAATTATTTACTGGCAGTTACCTTACTCTATGACTTTCTTATACTCTTGTATTATAAATGCTAAATGAGCCTAATCTTCAAGTGGACAAAATGAAATTTTCATTTGGGTAGGGTTAGTGTTTCTTATTAGTAGAATGATTATTTGCTTCGTGTTTTATAATTGAAATTAGTTGTAACACTCAACACCTATTTTTTGAGCAATGGTGGCAATGACTTTAGCTTTTGTAGCTAAAGTCTAATTCAGATCCAAGAATTGGACAAGGAGAGATCCGGCTGTGTATTCAAATCTGCCCAAAGATAAAATGTTTCACTAAAGAGTACCCTACACAAATCTTAGTCTAGAAGAATAAGCGATAAGACAAAATTATTTGAAAAGCTAACAGAATAGAATACACCATAACAAGGTGTTATGGTGTTACGAGAATAGAGCAAAGAAACCACCTGTCTACCCCCTAATTGCCTGGTGCTGTCTGGTGTCCGGTGTGACAAAGATCCAGCACTGTCATCTTTGGATGATCGCTCGCCCTGAAATGACAACATAATTAACTTGCTATGATAAGAAAATCATCCCTAAAAATTTAGGAATAGAAATTGTCATACATAGGGATAAATATTGCCACTATTTTCAGCCACATTATGTGACACGTCACCAACTACAGCACTGACCTTAATATAGGGAGAGCAGGTCATTCTATACATTGTTGATCTACCAGAAGATCTTGGTGTCAGATAGCCACTTTCGGGAATTACAGTAGATCCAGAAAATCGAACAGATCTTGGACCTTTCAGGTCAAATGGTTTTGTAGCAGATGTTAAGCTAGTTGGAACTTTTTTATATTCATGAAAGAGATGGCTGCGCCAACTTAGAGCCAGAGGGGGTACTGTTGAAACCCTAGAACCCATATATGCTTTTGCAAGTTCCACTGGTGAAGCATCAGGAATCTGTAAAATGTCACCATGTTAGGTAGAGGTACTGCTGTCAGGTTAAACATCATTGACGAAAAATCAAACATTCCAAGAGGAAAAATGACAACATGTACATCAAAAGATTATTTGAGGAACAAAGGCATAAGATTCTGCAACTACTATTTCATGAACCCCACGCTACAAGTACAGGGGGATAAGGGTCAAAACAAATTGTGATGATGGGTTGATGTCGCTTTCATGAATATATAAGCAAAACATTCACTATCCATGCAAAAAATTTCACAGAATTAAACAGTTTCCATAACAGAAAATTAAACAGACTGAAAATGCAATACTGAGAAATAACAGTTTCCATACGGCTAGAGTATCTGGAGGGGTTCTGCGATCCTCATGTGGTATGGAGCTTTCTATTTCTTTTTCAGGTAGCGGAACAGTTGTTTCGTCCACTTTGTCATTATCAACTGTAGGTTTTGACATATCTGAATCCATAGTTCTTGAGCGCAATACCTCCGTCAAATGCTCAAACTGAGCCCTGTAATAAATAGAACGCATTAAAATTGAGTCATTGGAGAAAATATTTGTAACAGGCACTCAATAAGATTTAAGAAGCCAAAACTGAAGGTCAGATAATTCTTTAAATCATACAAGAGAAAACTATCAGGCTTTCATAAGACTACATAAAATGGAAGAATGGCTCAACTTGCACGAAGAAATAAACTTCAGGCAGCAGATCGAGTAGAAGGAATAGAAAACATCACTTAAGATGCATGCACAGGTCGTAAAAAAAATAATAAAACATGCCATGTATTGTCCCATTAAGGAGGCTGACAACAACAAAACGATGGGTCTGTAAAGCTCAAGAACCTTGAAGCTCCAATCTCATTATTGTGAACAGTTATGACCCCTTGTTCTAATCAGATATGAACAGCATCAACTCAAAAAGCACGGGCTAGAACAATCATTTTCCTACGAGCAGAAGTGGAAAATATCTAATACTTCTGAGCATAAGAAATACACAAAGAGTGCACCTACAAGCCATAGACATTTTGATGCATTACTGATGATAAACAAAAATCAGACTTGAAGTAGATGTGCAGCATCAGAAATCAAATACTTTCCTTGTGAAAGTTTTGTGCTCCAGAAGTCGTTCGAACTCCAAAAACATATTGCTGTCAAAATTATTTGTTGAATTGTTTCCACTGTCAGCTTTATTTTCCTGTAAGTCAGCTGACATTTCCTGCATAACAATTCAGAAAACCATGAAATAAGACGAAAGCATGGATGTTGATGGTCATGCTCTCAGTTAGACAAGTAACCAACATATATATATGTTGTGCTGATAATGCAAACAAGAACTGTATCAAAATTCAAAACGATATCCAAGGGTGCAATAACGAAAGGAAACAATGATTCAGTGACTTTAAAAGCATAGAAGAAGAATAATTTTACATTACCATGTAGTATGCATGATACTTGTATGTAAATATAATTTCATGCGTATATATAACTAGCATGTGGATGCTAGTAGTAGTTATAACTTATTAGAAGACTCAAAAATAAATGAGGCCCATTTCCCTCTATTTTAAAATAGATAATCAAAGAACAAGACAAATATCTAACATATAGATAGTGGTCAGAGGATACTTATCCAAAATGATTCATTCTGGTGGATCAGGGGTCCTGGTGAAACCACTGACATGGTTGTGGCATATAGGATTCACCACAGATGTCATTAAGAATATGTTGCAATGTGCTTCATACTGTGTTGTGGTGATGATTCTTCAAGTGCCAATCTAATCAACCACGCAAGCTTTTTATTTATACAAAAATCACAATCATATCATTAACAAAAAAGAAAAACAAAAAGAGCACCTTGGTGAAAAGAACAAAAACTTTTCACAAGCCCAACATTTGCATAATGATAGTAGAGCATGGGGATAAAACTCAAGTATTCATTGAGAATCAGAAATCAGAAAAGTAGGGGTCGTGTGATAAAGTAGATCCTTCAGGTCCAATAGTAAAAGTAATTCACAATGTAAACACAAAAGCAATATCATCTAAATGTTTATGTCATAAGAACCCTAGAAACTAAATGTCTATCAAGCATAATGTTTACTGTTGCTTACATCAGAAGATACTTCAGCGATTTCTCTAGATTGTAAGTTTTCTCCTGCACATAAAATATCATAGATAAAACATATGGTTATTTAGTTCAAAAGCATAAATTTCTATTAAATATTTGCACGATCAAAGAAATCCAGTTAGACGAAGAAAAAAAGAACACTTGAGCACTATTGTAAATAATAGATGTATCCGAATAATAAAAAAGAGATGAATTTGTTAAATCTAACAACTGACAAAACCATCACAAGCAGCAAAAAAAAGACTCATGGCCAAGCAAAGTGACCGACAGTAAATCAAACAATGACACTTTCTTCCAAGAGAAAAAGACAGTAAATAAAATATAAAACAATCTTAAAAACACATACATAGAAAGTATCTGTCCAAACTATATAATCTACTGTGATAATTTATTGAAACAATCTTAAAACCGTTCATCCAATAGTATCATATCAAAATATTTGAACCAAAAGGATATAGCTCCAATCAAAGCAAGAAAGTTGCAAACTTATTATTATCAAGGATCAAAGCATCAGGCTCACCACATCACAGTAGCACCAGTGCATGCAAGATGCCTTACATGTAACTAAAACCCATGCATGCACACAAGCATGGCAAAACATGGAACAGTGGTGCACATCAAGTTATGTGCCTCACAATGTATGAGGTAGCATAAATGCAGCAATTAATACCTCAATTATTATCACAGCTTATGATCTGATCATTTGCATCCAAACTAGATCACTACCAATACACTTGTTCAAGTAAACAGCTAGCTAACACACGGAATATAACAACATCATAGCCATACTGTAGACCCTTCCATTTTACACATGCGCATAATATTCCGCTTTCTAGATGCACTCAAAATCTTACAATGAGATATAGGCAATATCACATTCTCATATGTTACCATTATTATGATTCACTGAGTTAACATTGCAAAAAAAAAAGTGGAAATTAAAATCAGGATAGACCCTTGCATAAGTGCACAAACTGATCAGCAGGTAAATTATAAAAAAGACAATGTATGAGTAAACTGAAAGTTGTAAAGGAGCATCCTGGAATTAATCTGATCCAGGATCTCAAAATATCTATTAAATATGAGACCCTGTAATTTGAAGAACCTTTCAATCAGAAAGGTGAATACTCTCTTCAGAAAAGCAACCATGGTAGAGCACCGAAGTATGTATTGTTAAAAGAAGATAACAGGCTTTTCAGCAACAAAATTTAGAATTAAAAGCAGAAGAGCACCTCGTAATAGGATTACAAACTTTATCGACAAGGTAAAGGAAGCAAGTTATAGCCAATACAAGGGATCAGAGGATACAATGAAAAGGATAGTCACAACGTCAAAGATCAAAGCAAGTTTAAAGCATGATCAAGAATGTGATATCCACATAACTCATAAGAACTCAACAAAAGGAGTCGTATATAACAGTTCTGAAAGTGCCATATTTGGAGAAAGAAAAAGATAAAAATCCTCTACTTGAAAATAAAACATGCACTGCATTCAAAAGAGAAGATAAATCATTCATAAGCAAATAGAACCATGAAGAATGAAATATTCCAGGTAAAATAAAAATTAAATGGATCACACAAAGAAAAATTAACTGATGCCGAGAGAAGAAAAAATAAGAAAACGGAAGCTGTAACTGCTTGCGAGCGACAATGCAGCAAAGTGCATATTCACGTGGTCGGAGATCGAAGACGTGGATTCAGACTATCTACCATGCTCAATTAGCGTCAATGATCCGACTTGATTTTAGTTACTCGCCAACTAACAGATCGTCGAAACCCTATCACTCGAATAGATGAACTAAGTTTTGTTTTGCAACTAACAAAAACTACAGTACATTCCTCCCAACATTATCGAATCTAAACAAAAAATACCCACAATCAAAACCCTAGGCGTCAGTCCAAAAACCGTCGTCCGAGAACAACCCGAACAAGAAAAACGCATAGCCCCAAGAATCCAAGAAAGCAAAGCTACGACCACCAAACCTGGAGTTTCATTGGCCGGCGGCGCGGTGAGCCGCTTGCGGAACACGGACGAGAAGAGCCGGGACGCGCTGCTCGAGATGAATCGTGACGCCGGATCGACGAGCTTCGCCAGCCACCCGTCGCCTCCGGGCGCCGGCACGGTGGTCGTGAGGCCACGGGCGGCGATGGGGGGGCGGTCGTAGGGCGTTGCGGCGGCCCTGCGGAACGGCCGTCGCCGTAATTTCCCCCCGATTCTCCGATCGTAGCCCGATGTCGCCATGGGAACAACGCAATGGAGGCGCGAGAGAGGCCGAGAAGGCGATGGCGAGGAAAAAGAGGCGAAATAGAGACGAAAAATCGAAGCTTCGAGGGGTTTAGTGCGGTGAAGGTGGGAGAGAAGCCGCGGAGGTGGAGGAATAGAGAAAGGACTCTTTCATTTAGGTTATGGGACCGGTTGTACGCCGCCGCCGCCGTGGTATATCTATACGCTTACGGATCGACGTATATTTGTACGTCTTTTAGATCCTTCACTTAATGCGTCATATAATATTTCCACCCTCCACGAAGACCCAGACAAAAACCCCAATCAGGTCTGATAACTGATTCGATGCCCTTAGCCAATTGGCTCTACTTTGGGTGAGTCACTCGGGGCGGCTGTAGATTTAGCAGATCGCCTGGAATTTATCCATATTTGTGGAAAACAGCAAACAGCATTTTTACCGACCGAGAATTTAAAGCGTGGTTCTCGTGGCGCTACTGCGAGGTGGGAAGCTATAACACGAATAGTATTTTCCAGCCGTCGAATTATTTACCCGCTAACTTACCGTTTTGGTGATCGATAACAAACTGTGGAGCCCACCCAAACCCACCGTAAAACGAATGATAAAACGGGTGGGGAGTTTTTTTGCTCGAGCCTTTAGTCGCTCACGTGTCCGTCGCACCCACTCGGAAACAGCTGGAGGCCTATATGCGGGTCCCACAAGTAAACCAATCATAACGTGAGTAGCCGCACGGGTAGATGTGCACTTCGCAGAGTAAAATTCGCGTAAATACATAATCAAATATAGGTAATAAATTATACTGATCCAACGAATTATGGGAACAGATACCCAATCGACATTTAAAATCTTAAGCTCAACATAAGGTTAATTAAGCTCCATAAATCGTTTATCTAAGTCAATCTTAATCCATCCAGAGGATGTTTGTTCTTTGATTAGTAGCTCATTTGGGCTCGATGCAACGTGTCAATTGAACCTAGAAATCTCGTCCTATCATTCGCATTTTGCCATGTTAATGTCATTGATGATAGAGTGTTGACCAAGTCAAATCATCTTCATCATGTACTTAATGTCCAGTAACCTTCCAACCCAATTTTAAATCATAATTTTAATCTTAATCCTAATTTATTCGAGTTAAAAGCACGTCAAATTAGACCGACCAATTCAATTATACTATAATAAAATTAGTGAATAATTAATTAATTCGACAAATTGGGGAGGGAAAGACGCCGAAATCGAATCGTAAACGAGACGGAGAGCAGCCGGGAATTGGACCGCTCCGTTGACCCGTTTGCGCCATCCTCCCCCCTCTTCCTCCTTCCTCCGACCCACCATTTGGTTTCCGGTCCCCCCTTCTCCACGGCTCCCTCTTTCGACAAGATATCGCCTCTGATCGGGCGTCGATTTGCTGATTTTGGTGCAGGATCAGGTCCGTCCCCATCGGACGGGGGATTTCTAGGGTTTTGTTGGAATTCCCCTCTACATTTTGGATTCTTCCTGGAATTGGATGGATTCGGTTCGTTCTCGCGTTGTCGTTTAGCCCAACGGCGGGAGCTTTCTCTTATTGCCCATTGTTGTTCGTTTTCTCCGTGTAAGGATCTAATTTGCACGTGAAATTAAAAAAATTTGGCGCAAGATCCCATTTTTATGTGCATCTCTGCGGGGTTCCGGCTCAGGATGGGAATTTGATCGGTGCAAGGTTTGAATTTTAGCTTTGGGTACGTACGTGTTGGAGGTGTTCGAGACAATGCAGAGGAGGGTTCTTTGGGAATATTGATTCTTGAATCGGATGGGGAACGCATGTGTTGGGCCGAGCCTCTTGAAGAATGGATTTTTCCAATCGGTGTCAGCTACTCTTTGGCGTAGTCGATTGAACAAGGAGGCTCTTCCAGCTGCCAATAATGAGGCTGCTGGTGAGGGGACCTCGGATGCGCCAGCACCAGCTAAACCGGATGTCGATGCTCCCCAACCAGTTAAGATCCAGAATAAACAGAGCGAGCCACCCAGACTTCCAGAAGTGGAGGGCAAGCAGGCATCCGACATACCCTCGTCGAACCAACCCAAGAAGCCGACCCATGTCAAGAGACTCTCCAGTGTGGCAGGACTTCAGGAAGAGTTTATTTTGAAACACAAAACCGATAGTTTGAAGGACGTTTACAGCTTAGGACGGAAACTTGGGCAAGGACAATTCGGAACAACGTATCTTTGTGTGGAGAAGGCAACTGGCAAGGAGTATGCTTGCAAGTCCATTTTGAAGCGGAAATTGGTGACAGAGGAGGATGTGCAGGATGTTAGGAGAGAGATCCAGATAATGCATCATTTGTCAGGTCACCCAAGTGTAATCTCCATCAAAGGGGCCTATGAAGATGCTGTGTCTGTCCATGTTGTCATGGAGTTGTGTGCTGGGGGTGAGTTATTTGATAGGATCATTCAGAAGGGGCATTACACAGAAAGAAAGGCAGCAGAGCTTGCAAGGGTGATTGTTGGAGTTGTGGAAGCTTGTCATTCGATGGGGGTCATGCATCGAGATCTGAAGCCTGAAAATTTTCTTTTCGTCAATCAAATGGAGGATTCACCTCTTAAGACCATTGACTTTGGATTGTCAATCTTCTTCCGGCCAGGTACACTTCTTTTTGTGGTTCAGTGCTATTATATTTCGTTATGAAACTCAAGGTGCATCTTTTTCGGTATATGTACTTGCTCTTTAAGCATTTGATAGTTCAATCAGCACCTCATTGCACCAAAGAAGAATGTAATCCTCTGCGGCTCTTGTCTATTACTGTTTTGTTTCATGGTTTCATCTTCTATTATAACCAGACTCTTGAGACAACACATCATTGTTACTCATCATACTGGATGTGCAACACTCTGGGGCAAGCTTTAGAGAGAAAAGAGTGACTAGTTAATATTCTTAGGAACACTATAGCTCTTCTATTTTCATTAATGGAATTGGAATATATCTTTTCCAGGAGAGATATTTACTGATGTGGTTGGTAGCCCTTACTATGTTGCACCTGAAGTTCTGAAAAAACGGTATGGTCGAGAGGCAGATGTTTGGAGTGCTGGGGTGATCATTTATATTCTTCTTAGTGGTGTTCCTCCATTTTGGGCTGGTGAGACATTTATCCTCTGATTGTGTTTGCTTGGAGTTTTACTTTGGACAGTTAATTGGTATATATCACCTACTTCTCACCTATTATGTTCTGTAATTTACATCACATCCAGAAACCGAGCAAGGTATATTTGAAGAGGTTTTACACGGCAAACTTGACTTTCAGTCAGATCCATGGCCCAGCATCTCAAACAGTGCCAAAGAACTTGTAAGGAAAATGCTTGTTAGGGACCCCAGGAGGCGGTTGACTGCTCATGACGTTTTGTGTAAGTTGGACTTCAATTTTGATATATTCACGGTTATAAGAAACTATTTGCATTGAATTCCAAGAGTGAAAATTCATGATTTGCTATTAACATGTTTTCTTTTACTGCATCGGCATACCCCAAGGACAACAATGGATTCGATGAAAGCACATCCATGTGACAGAGTTTGAAATGTGACTTACACTGCTAACCGACACTTTGACTCTCATTAAAAAATGTCGTCTAGCTATAGTTGTTTAATTTTTCATGATATATGTTCCCTGATCAACATCATCGTCCGGTTGCATGCATAACTTAGAAAGTGCTAATAGATTTGTTATCTAGTTTGCCAATCATGAATTCATTGCTTGTAAGGAAATTTTGATGATTCAGTTCTATAATGAACTGAGTTTGCTTAATTCACTGTTGGATTATTTCCAGGTCATCCATGGGTTCAGATTGATGGAGTGGCTCCTGACAAGCCTCTGGATTCTGCAGTTCTTTCTCGCTTGAAACAATTTTCTGCCATGAACAAACTTAAAAAGATGGCTATCAGAGTAAGCTTTAGAAGTCATAATTTTGGAAATTTTGGTGGCTTTTGATACTAATTTGGATGATTAGCTATGAATGTTTTTTTGAACAAATCAACCTAGCAAAGCTCTAAATGAGATTATCTCTTTCATTGATGTTGGCTGTGATCATTGCATGCTTTTTCATGCATGTTTACAATCACAATGGCAAAGAAGGTTGATGCTGCAATATTGTTGCTTCTCATTATTTTATTCTACTCAAGTTGATCATTGCTCCCTACAATTTTGCAAGAGTAATCTTCTGGGGTCAATGTACAAGTTAGCATAACCTTAATCATGCCTTTGTGCAAATTTGACAAGCCATGTTGGTTATCTTGAGATCTGCACCCTTCTCTTTTAGGTGAAATTGACCATGCATAAATGATGCAGGTTTTCTGTTCAGGGGTTTTAGAGGTCTGGTTCGAGTTAGAAGGAATCCACATTTGCAGTAGATTCTGTACTAGGCTTATATATAATATTTATATTGTTCATCCATGTGTGTGAAAGTCTCATGTATTTCCTTTCCTTCTTGTTTTGGTTCTAGTCATCTGGTAATGTATAGGGTATTTTTCTCTAGTTTGTTTCACATGTTACTCTATTCTGAACTATGATCTCTGATTTTTTTATATCATTCATTCTGTTTTCGTTCTAATTTACTGTCACTTACACTAATGTAAATGGTTTATGGTATATATGGCATGTTTTTGTTTTTTTCCTTGTCACCTCCAATTTCTTTATTTTCTCTAAGTATGTCCTTCTTATAGGTTATTGCTGAACACCTTTCTGAGGATGAAATTGCTGGCCTTAAGGAAATGTTTAAGATGATAGATACAGACAACAGTGGGCAGATAACATTTGAAGAACTCAAGGCTGGATTGGAAAGAGTTGGTGCTAATCTCCAGGAGTCAGAAATTTATGCACTTATGCAGGCGGTAGGTATTCAAAAGATCCGAGAGCTGGGATAACATATTAAACAATAAAAATCTGCTGTCAGAAACATCAGTTTTATAAGTAATATTACCTCGGAATTACACAAACACCTTTATGTTAAATGATGTCTAATTCATCCATAGATGGTTGCTTCATGGTAATCTTCTCTTAGTTTGGAAGAAACCAAACTTTATAATGTCGGTTAGTTTGGTAGATGGTCACTTCCTTTACTTGAAAATTATTGACTTCTCATGCAAAACATTTGGAGAAAGAGTTCATTCAGTACCTTAAGTTAATTATCATTTTCTTATTCTCTCTTCTTACTCTCTTTGTTGGAAATTGGAAAATATTAGGCAGATGTTGATAACAGTGGCACAATCGACTATGGCGAGTTTGTTGCTGCCACTTTACATCTAAATAAGATAGAGAGGGAGGATCATTTATTCATGGCCTTCTCATACTTCGACAAAGATGGGAGTGGTTACATAACTCAAGATGAACTGCAACAGGCTTGTGAAGAATTCGGCATACATGATGTTCAGCTGGATGAAATGATCCGAGAAGCGGATCAAGATAATGTAAATCTTTCATCTCTGCCAAATGTTTTACATTCTGTCTCAAGGCCATATTACACGAAGCAATCTGCTCATTTTTTGTATCTTCGTCTTGTCTTTATGGCAGGACGGACGAATAGACTACAATGAATTTGTAGCTATGATGAACAAAGGAGACGCTGGATTCGGCAAGAGAGGATTGCAAGCTAACTTCAGTATCGGCTTTAGGGAGGCATTAAAGCTCGATTGACGATGAGGTAGTTCCGTGGTTCATATTCTTTTTTTGTAATTATCACTTTATAGAGTTGTCATAGGACCTGGTAGTGGCTCTTTGTTGTTGTACTCACAAGGCAGCAACAATAATTTTGAGATCCATCACCAGTTTTAGAGAGCATTGGTGCCCCTGTAATTGCAAAGTATGGCCTAGTTCACCTGATTTATTTGACTGGGTTCAAATCTGTTTATGAGATTTTATTTTGGGAATTAAAAGACTGTGGCATGATTTTCTCTTGCTGAATAGAATTTCTCTTCTTTCCTTGCAGAAACATCATGTTTTTCATAACGATTGAACTACATTGAATGTTTGATCACTGTCCATTAGGTTGTCTTTCTTTGGTGGTATTAAGCACCTGAAACTTTTGTTAGGTCAAGGCTGTTGGTTTAATTTAGTGATGACTTTACCTACCACTACTGCATGTCATGTAGCTACTCTTGATTGTAACAAGGATATGGAATCAATTCAACAAAATTAAGTAGCAGTTACTCTCTCTTCTCTTCTATGGCAATAGAAATAGCTTGTCTCTTTAGCAAGACAGGAGGATTCTTGACATTAATATGGCAAAATCTTCCTGCTGAAGGTTCATATTTGATTATTAAATATTTTACAGAAAGTTAAATATCCACAGACACATGGATTCTAAAAGGAAGTTTGATGTTTCTAATAATTGTTTTCAGAATTAAATTAGCTTAAAAGAGAAATGGTGTGTCAGTCAGTCAGTCACTGGTTTCAACTTTTTTATGTAAAATTAGCCTTCACTGACATTTTAAATCCACACACAAACA
The DNA here is from genome assembly GCA_001649415.1 of Musa itinerans. Lineage (NCBI taxonomy): Eukaryota > Viridiplantae > Streptophyta > Magnoliopsida > Zingiberales > Musaceae > Musa > Musa itinerans. Next base: position 1,354,093 of record LVTN01000004.1, read on the forward strand.
AGAATCATCTGTCCTTTTCACATAAGTCTGATTTAAGAGCTTTATCATGAACAAGGCCAAAACCAGATGGATCAAACTCCAAAAAGAGATGATGAAACATCTCAAGTTCAGAATCTTTTGACTAATAGAAATATAAATGCTATGTAGTTTATAGTTCACAGAAAAGGAGAAGGATTTGCTGTAGTCCAACTGGAAACAATGATCTCAAGTCTTAGCCAGTTAGAGCAAGATACAGTAGTATATAGGAGGACAACAGCTATGATAAAAAAAGCCCAATTATAAGCTAGTAAAATAATGGCAATTGCATATATTTATTTTACAATCCACTAGCTAAATTTGCCTATGTTTCAGCTTTCTTATAACTCTGGTAATTTCTCTTGGCACCACATGGATGGCCAATACATAAATGATATAGTCATTTCTTTATTTTTCTCTGGCTCTTCGATTTTGTGGTCTTAAATTTGATGAAGTTTCTCTTAGGTATACTTCTCAAAAGTGATCCAAGTCAGCTGGAAAACAGTGGCCATCAAATAGTGGTATAATAGGAGGAAAAGACTTCAAAAAAACCTTTTATCTGATTGGTAGATTTCAAAATCCATGAAAGAGAGGGAGAATATAATGCTACATATAGTTCATGCTCCACAAAATCAAGAAAGAGAGAATTTGAGGGCAGTATTGCAAATTGACTTTGTATCAAAACAAATGTGGATGAGGAAAAAAAACAGGGGGGAGGGACATATTCCTATACATGTTCTTACACCTCAGCAATCACCAGTATCAACATTCCAAACACTCCCCTTCTCCTTCCATCATCATCTTTTTTATTAAGCAAAGAATAAAAGGGTGCAGCTATATCTCTGTCATGCTTTTACCTCTACTTTTTTTTTTTTGTATGTGTCTCAGAAAGTATGATCTCTATTGGCAAGTGGCAAAGTGAGAGCTTTGACCCAACACCCCAAGCAAACTGCATCCAATTTCCAACAATTTCCCTGCATTGAACCACCACACAGCCTTGTGTTAGTCTAATCCCATGCAATAATAAAACACACACACACACAAGATATAAATACAAATAATCTGACAGCCCATGTTGTCATTCTCCTTGGAGAAGTTGAGAGGTCAACTTCAGCACTAAATACAGGCTGGGTTGTGTGGTGCTACCGCAAGAAAAGAAAACATTTCTATAGCTTTTGGTGGTGACAAATCACCTACTATTGGTAATATAATTATATATGGCATGGCATGGCATGGCATGGTTGTAGTAAAAGACCACAACTATTAACATCTACATATCCCCTATTCCACACAAAGCAACAAAGTGGAAGAAAACAAAAAAACAAAAGCGCAAAAGGAAACATGGAAAAGTATTCTTCCACTTCAAGGAATGAACTCCACCGACACTGTCAAGCTGTGCCTACATGCCCTCACCAACTCCAAGAAGCATTATATTATCACCACATTATACGCATATATCTACAAATATTCCCCAATATAATTTTATATATATATATATATAAGTTTATAGCACAATTATTAATAATTATAAATGATTTAAAGGAAAAAATGAGGAATAATTAGTGGTAATAATAATAATAATAAGAATTACCTCTTCTGAGCTTGGCTTTGAGCTTGGTCTTGGCCTTGACCTGGGCGAGCTCGGCCTTGCGGGCGGCGGGGGAGAGCGGGGAGGCGGGAGGGGCGTCCTCGTCGGGAGGGAAGAGGACGGCGTCGATGCCCTGCACGGAGATGCGGCCGTCGGTGTAGATGTCGGGGTCGAACAGGTAGGCGGAGCCCTCGCCGGCGCCAAACTTGACGGAGCCGTCGGCCTCCCTCGCGACCACCTTGTGCGGCACCCGCAGGGTGTCGTAGCGCACCTTCCCGAACCGGCGGACCGCGTTGTACATGCTCTCCTCCGTCTGGTATTCCGGGATGAGGTGGTAGTACATGATGGTCTCCGGTGCCCCGGGCTCGCTGAGCTGGTCCGTCGTCAGTCGCGCCATGGCGTCGTCGTTGGGGGCCAGGACGGTGAGCACGTAGCCTTCCGACACCAACCGCCCCATCTCTGTCGCCATCGACGTCAGGTTCACCAGGATGTCGGCGAACTCGTTGTAACCGCCGTAGAGGAGCAGGGTCTGGATGAAGTCCTTCACCTGGCTCTCCCCGTCGAACCAGTGCTTGCCGGAGCCCGGGCCGGGGGCGGGCGCGGGCGCCAGCGACGGGCCTGGGGCCATGGCGTCGTAGATCGGGAGCACGGGAGGAGCGCCGGCCGGGACGGGCGGCGCCGGCTTCTTGAGGCGATGGGTGCGGGGGTCCACCTCGGGGGCGCCGGTGGGGAGCACGGCGGAGATGGCGGCGAGACTGCGCCGGCGGTTGAAATCCTCCTGCACGGACCGTGGCACGAGAAGGCGCTCGATGCCGTGGATCACGCCGTCCGGGCGGACCACCGCGTCCGGCTGCACCACGGCCGCGAGGCCGACTGTCTTGCCCCCCCCGGAAGATCCTTCCCCCGTGGAGGAGAGGTGTATATGATCACCAGCGAGGGTGGGGTGGCGGGACTGGGGCCAAGCCTCGGCGAGGATGCGGGCAGGGACGACGTGGTAGAGGAGCAGGGTCTGCAGGGAGCAGCGGTTGCCGGGCTCCAGGAGGAAGCGCTTGAACTCGGGGTCGAGGTCTCGCTCGAGAGCCTCATTGCGAGGGGCGAAGACGGTGAGGTTGTGGCGGCCGACGGCGGCCTCCAGGGAGGGGAGCAGAAGCGCCTTCTCCACTAGCTCCGCCAGCTCCGTGTAGTGCGAGTCGAGTAGAGCGACAAGCACCGAGTTGGAGTTGATCTGCCCGCCCGATGATGCGGTGGCCAATGTGGCCGTGGAGGCGTCAGATTCCGTCATTACCGAGGGTACCGCTACCGAGACAAGGAGGAAAAGGAGCGCGGTAGCCCCGCCGAGGGAGGGACGAGCCATGGCGACGCCGGAGAGCGAGCAAACCGCAACGAGACTCTCCTTATTGCCTCTCTTCTCTATTTCTTGCTGGTGAACGGAGAGAGAGAGAGAGAGAGAGATGAGGACTTTTTGTGGGAGTGGAAAGAGGAGAGCATCGAAGGCAAAGGAACGCGTGGGGGACGGAGACGCCTCACGACAGGCTGTCACTGCGGGGCCCAGAAGGGGGTGGGTAACCCCAAGTCCCGTCATCTTAACTCGTCCGCTTCAGCTGCGGTAATTCTATCATCCGCAACGTGAAAAACCAAAACTACCCCTAAAGACATCGCTAGTCGCCGCTACATACGGAGGGCTAAACGGTGAATTCGGCAGCTGTGCAAGGCGTAAAAAGGACTTGTAGCAGGTCTACGAGCAGACGAGCTGTCGGCGTCGCTTCTGACTTCCACGGCGCCGTTACCTCCGCCGGCTCGCTTGCTCGGCCTCCGCGTGAAGTCTCTCCGCTCGATTACGATTAAAGAGAAAAAAAAACATCATAACTAATCACATAAAAAATGGGATATTAGTTGGTGGTGAGCGGACAAAAGAAACGCGTACGAAAAAGACAGAACGTGATCTGGGGTGGGGTCCACCGCGGAAAGAGACGGTGGCCTTCGTGGGTGGGTGGGCATAAGTAGAGGGTCTTTTTTATTCTTAGTTCTGTAAAGGGTTCACTGTTTACCCGCGAACATACCCGTCTGGTGATTGGCAAATCGAGGGACCACGGCGGGCCCGAGAGTGAGAGTCTCGGTGTCGGTGGCTCTCTGCGTTGCAGCGAATTAAATAGGAGGGATAAAAGGAAGAAAAGAAGGTGGGGGATGGCCGTACGATGGGTGGGCCCGAACCCACCACCCTTTGCACTCGCGTCGGTTCATGCAATGCTGTGGTCTTATTTTATGATCTGGCTTTATGGATGATTAGATGCAAATCTTGATGGCCCTGCCACCAGAAACAGGTTAGAAACAAATGATTCCATGGATGTCATTCAAAACTCCTGTCATCCCAAAATAATAATCCATGAATATTTTAATTAGGTGATCGATCATCTCAAATGTACGGTGTGAGTCGATTGTGAAAATATTAATTGAAAATAGACAAAAAGTATTTTTAATTTTATGATCGTAAGTCGGGACTCGATAATAAGTCATTTAAAACTATCGTAATGTTTAATTAGTATATAATTTTCACTTACTGGACCGAATTAATAATCTTTTTTTCAGAAAGAAAATTATAATTCTTATGGATAATATTTTTATCGTCTTTAATAATAGCCATACCAAAAAGTAGTATTTCTTATGCAGCCACATGCGGGACGGCATACGCCGCGGCTTCACGCCATGACTTCGACCACGACTCGGGACCCAGCGCTGTAGTTGTGGTGCACACGTGAGAACCACGAGTTGGTGTGTCTTAAGTAGTAATATGGGATACTTAGTGTGCGTCGTGGTCATAAGCCTCGTGGCGAACAGTACAGATACGTGATGTCTAGATGACGACACGGCACGGTAAGAACTGTCACGTGCAGTCAATATGCGAAGTCAACCAACTGCTACCGACACGCATGTTAGCTTTATATATTTATATATATATATAGTGTTTTCGGGACAAGACTAAGTTATGTCAATTTTCAATTAATGATCTCGAGACACAACAGATCTTATTATCATTGTGACAAATATCCACTTGTTATAAATCTAATATAGCAATATAATATAAAAAAGACATACTCACACTTTAAATATAACTTAATGAGTGTATCTTCCCTTCTTACACACTTGAGGAAAAAAAAATCTAAGTATATTATGTAGCCGATCAAATCCAAAATATCTTGTTTATGTGTTGTGTATCGATGTAGAATAAAAATACATCTGAAATATCTGATATAATCAAAATATTCTCATGATGTATTCATCAATGATAAAATAATTTTTAAACACTTGATATAATCAAAGGATCCCGATCGATACATGATATATTTATTCATGATAAAAGGAAAATCCAAATGCATCCCTTTATTTACGATGTATCCGTCTATAATAAAAAATTATTTGGAGCATCGACATAATAAAAGTCATCCCATAATATAAGATCAAAAAAGTCTAAAATATTTATTTTCCTTCTTGATGATCACACATGACAAAAAGATTTAAAAAATCTAAGGCAACGAAATCATCCCCTTCTACCCAATGCATCAATTTATAATGAGACAATAATCAAAATGGTCACTTAATTATTTTTAAATATACATAATAATGGTCGACACAAATCCTTATCTCGAAGCATAATAATGGGTTGCTAGCAATAAAAATTAATGCAATTAGTAATTGCAAAACAAACAAATGTCAAAAGTAATACTTATATATATGCCACAATTAAGGTATCTGCATGTATAATTACAATTTGTAATTGCAGCTGAAGTAAGTTGAAGCAGAGGAGAACAATAACATGCAGAAGAAGAGGAAAGCAACATCTTTGAAAAGGGGGCATGGAAACCTGGTAAAAGTTACGGTGACCATCCTCACATCACAAGACTTCCTGCAATTACCATGGCTGGTCTTTATGAAAAGGGGGTATGAAAGGAAGAGTTCATGGTTTGATGGCACTTTGTGTGATGGGCATGAGAACAAGAAAAAGAGATTCTTGGCATGCTTTCGTTTTCATGGTTGGCCATGCAAGTGTTTGACACAGAACAGAGTTTTGGAGAGAGAGAGAGAGAGAGAGAGAGAGAGAGAGCAACAAGGCAACAACATATTCTCTAAGAGTAGTGATGAACTGGTGGAGCATTTGTTTTGTAGTTGTCTGAACAAAGGAAGAATCAAGAAAAAAATGTGAGTTTTCCTATCAATATAAGGAAGGTTGTTTGTCTGCTTTTCCTCTCTGCTGCTGCTGCATACCACCATCTCATCTCTGACTTTGAGATCGCAATTGGATGTTAGCTACTTCTTTTTGCTGCTAATAGTTTCTTAAATATGTTATTTATGTTTTCACGGGATAAATGTCTCCGATTAGACATGATCAAGAAAGCAGAATGAAGAGAAGGAAGGATTAGAGAACACAAGACCAATCCTCTGCCATGGAGAAGCAAATTTTCAGAGAGAGACTGCTATCACCTTTTAGATTCTTGTGCAATGACAGGTGTAATGTGTGCTCTCCAAGTAATCCCCTCTCAGTTGAATGCTGGGTCAAAAGCGATGCTGCTTTATCTCTCTTCTTCAGCTTCTCTTCTGCGATTCTTCCATTATATTAGTCTCCCCACTTTCTATGCATGATTCATAGCCTTGCAATGGCGATTAAGACAAGTTGGGGAAGGCAAAGCACCGTCTCAATCTTCCCATGGTATTATTTTTGTGTGCGTCCTATTCTAGAAATTGCTTGATCTACTAACAGATCTCCTAATCCAAATCAATGTGGCTCCAATGTTTGCCTACCTCGCAATGATTTGTTGTTGAGGAGTCCCCATCGTCTCGACTGAAGTTTTAGTGCTCGTCTCACGTTTTAGTGCTCGTCTCTGTCATTACATCAGACATAAACTTGGATTATTAGAGACAATGTTACGTGGAAGATTGTGCAACAGCTTTGCCTTCGATCGCTGCAATGTTCTTCCTGAAAGCAGTACGTATAATGATGAGAATTTTAGCCTCTCGAATCAACTCCCTTACGAGCTTAAGAGTAGGAGATTAACGGAGATGGGATTGATGAATTGCCATCATCGGTAGAGAGATCTGTAAACCATTCCTTCTTTCCCTATGAACCTGACAACTGAGACAAAATCCAAGCATGTATGGTGTGGTTGGATCGACAGACACCACACCTGAAGGTTGCAGACGCAGAACAAACTATGGCAAACAAGTTGCCTTGTTTCTTTTGTGTCATCGATTGGTTGGCGGAGACAACGCCGTCTTCTTGCGCCTCCGGTACTCCTCGTTGTTCGACGACGGCTCGATCACGTCGGGGGCGAACCTCACCTTCTTCCTTGGCCGGTTTCTTTCACGACCTGCGGGAGCAAGAGAAATCGCACGCGGTTACCTTTGACCTCGAGGAGTGCAAACAGAGGAAGAAGGAGAAGCCGGAGCAAGAAACACAGGGGAGGAGAGGATTGGATACCGATTTCCGACTCGAGCTTCTTGATGAAGTCCGAGGCGAGGCGCCGGTGGACCTGGAGGGCGACGAGCGCGATGCTGCCGGAGACGGCGACGACCGCCACGAGTCCCATGCAGTTGGAGCTCTCCATCTTCTTCTTCCTCTGGCTACGGCTTTTCCTGTTTCTTCTGCCTCCGAGAGGATGGAGGAGGAATGTGGAGGTATATGAATTCGCGAGGGAGAGGAAACAAGGAAGACAAGGGTGGGAAATGGCAAGGCATGAGCTAAGTTTAGAAGGAAGAAGCCAATCCATTTGGTCTTCGACGAGTTCTTGGTTGACTTCTCTTCCCCAAAACAAAAGATTGCTTTTCCGAAGCACCTTCCCACGCACCGTACTTGCGATTGAAGCCAGCGCTGGGGCCCGCAAATGAATCCGGGCACGGGAAGGGTGCGTTAAAGGGTAGAGTACAGAATCGAGGGTTGACCGAATTGAGATGCACGATATGACTAAAATGCCCTCGGATGACATAACCTAAGTTGACTCCATCAACAATCGGACGATAAGGTGTTGGGTTGGTGACCCACTCATGACCTAATTTAAATGGCTTCAATTCTCACCATTTCCACTGATCTCACCTTTAATGTATTTTTGTTTTCTTTGCGTAATCATTTTATAATTATTTTAATATTTAGTATTTATCATTGCAGCTATGGAAGAACTGTAATTATGATGGATGGTAGATCATCATCAAGGATGAATGGATGATGGACGTATAAAATATTTTAGAAAGGTTTCCAACGTTAAATCCGTACATTTACGTTTTGTATTATTCCAAAACAATATTGCTCGTCTTATTTATTTATTTATTTTTTTCATGGCAACTCAATAAATATGTGGTTGTTTATATTACATTGCAGTCATGGAATCTTCACCAAATATATTTTTTTAATATTAAACATTAAAAAATTACCTTCGAATTTGACCATGTAAGTAGTTTGACTTTGGTTCGATTCAAACCGAAACTAAGTCAATTCTGAATTGAAATTGAACCAGATTAATGGTTTAGTAGTTTTGAACCAAATCAGAATTAGGATAATTTAATTTAGTTTCGATTTCTATTTCAAATTCTAATGAATCGAAACCATTGATTCTGAAAGGGCATGAGGAGTACACGTAATGTAGTCACATATATTCATCCTGCTCACATGCAGAGATAGAGAGAGAGAGAGAGAGAGAAATGAATCTGTCTTCATAAAACGAATATTAAATGCACGAATTTGGTTAAATACACGTGTTGAGAGGACATGAGGAGTACACGTAATGTAGTCCTACATAGTCATCCTGCTCACATGCACAGAGAGAGAGAGAGAGTAAAAAATGAAGCTGTACTCATAAAACGAATATTAAATGCATGAATTTGGTGAAATACACGTGTTGAGAGGGCTGTGAACACACAAAGTTAGAAGACACAAATCTGGTTCTTGTCATACGTTTGGCTGTTGCCACTTGTCATACATCGGCCGGATCATCATCGTCGAGGGGAAGCTTTCATGGTTGGCTCTTCTTGCAGCAATCTGCAGGTGTAACATCCAAGAAAGCTATGGGAGCGGCTTCCTTCCCAACCTTCCCCAAGACTTCCTTGCAGGTTGATGGAGATCTCGGTGAGAGGACCACAACATGACCTTCACCATCAATGAAGGAGGTAGCAATATCTGCAGAACATGGCAAGGGTGGTTTATTTCCTTCCGCCACCGAAAAGTCTTTCCATGTGAGGTTGCAGTGTGCCCACAATTAATGTGCATGTACAGCATCCTCCGTCCATGATGCAGGTCCTGAATCTGCTGAACAAGAAAGAGAAGATATGTAGAGAGACCAGCCTATGGATTCTTAGCAATAGAAGTGCTGCTCACTGGAACAGACGATAAAAGGTTTCACAGGAAACTGCTCGAGAGAAAAAAGAGAAGTGATAAATTGATGGTGAATTTGAAGTGCTTTGAGATATTATTTCAGTGATATCTATGAAGAGAACGATTGCCGAAGTCATATGGTGCTCCTTGTTAGGTCTGACAGTAAAGAATCAACATACTTTTGACGTCGTGTGATGTCTAGATCGATACAAGAACAGATAGAGTTATACCATATTTGTTTGTCCATTCTGCTCGGAGGCAGTCAAAGTTGTCGGTCGCATGCAGACTCTCTCTCTCTCTCTCTCTCTCTAAGAACGAACAAAAACATGTAGAATAAAAAGCATTATGGTCAAAAAATAATATGTTGGTGGCATTCATATGACATGCTCATTTCCTTCGTCCTTCGTTCTCCCTGTTAAATTATTCAGATTCAGCTGGTGGTCTTCCTTTGATTCCTAATTAATGGAGTCTCGTTGACGTCATCGACGCTATGGTGGCTTTCTTCTCCATCTTCTGATATATATATAGTGAGTTAAAAAGCAGCAGCAACCATGGCTTCAAGCGTGGGAGAGCAACAGGGTGAGACTCCGAGGCCTCTCCCTCTCAAGGCTGCCAAGGAATAATGCAAGATCAAAAAGGCACCGAGGTCCGGCTCGGGATTCCCGTCGCCGCGGCCGCTGTAGGAGTCCGGCGGCCTTCCGGTCATCGTCCACATCGAGTCGCCTCTAGTCATCCATGCAGCGCCTCAGGAGTTCATTGGATTGGTGCAGCTCCTACTGGAAACTCCTCTTCTCCCTCTCCATTCTGGCTTCAGCATAAAGCGATCTTCACGCTGAGGACGCTTCTATAAACGTAGGTTGTCTTAGTGTCGTATGTAGAAAGTCCTCCTCTCTCTCTCTCTCTCTCTCTCTCCATCTCTAACTTTGCAAAATAGTAAGAAGTTGGCTAGTATAGCACAGTAGAGATACCCAGGTAGCACGTGACTAGATAGGATTTTGAGATTTGTCTATAGTTGATTTATTGTCTTATTTGATAGTAGTATCATATAAGTACTTATGTGAATTTTTGGTCACGACGAATCATCTTAGACTCTTCATTGGACAACCATCAAAGCTTACGAAATTTATATTTATTGTTTATATTGTCTATTAAGTGTTTATTAAAATGTCTATTTGTAGGATCTCGAGTTAAACACTTCCACTAGCTTATATTCTTTTGTACATATATTTATGAAATTACAGGATATTTCGGTGAGGCTAATCATTTGCAATCAGGCACACAAATGTGCCATATGACTTATGCAAAATTTACTAAGCCTATCATATATAGTATCGGATTAGAACAAGTATACTTATAAACACTTTACATATAAAATGTATAGTACCAATTGGGGCCACGTTAAGTGCAATCAACACATGTGAATTTTTTTTAGGAAAACAAGTATAAAGACGTTTAGAAATGAGTTTATTATAGGAGCTTGTATTCGAGATTTATATTCAAATAAATAACTAATCCTTTTTCACAAAAGGTGCAACAAGGACAAACGATTTAGAAAAAACATATAACGCATAAAGGTTAAAATAATTAAGTTCGAGTTATAGCTCAACATTGACAATCAAACTTAATTGTACTCAAGGCAAGCGAAAGCGTTTGGCAAAAAAATGAGACTATATATGGAGGGATTGATTGCTTTAAGATTAAAAAAGTTGTACAAAGCTCACAAATTACTGAATTGAAAATTTTGGTACTCATCTAATGGTTTGTATGTAGACGATGGATATGGCCATCTTAAGATGATCAAAATTTGATGTCATTAAAAATAAAAACTTTCTATTTAGCACGAGAATGATACATCCATAAGAAACTAAAGTATACAATAGGTTCAATGTGTTACCAGGCATCGAGGAGCACAACGGAAATTGTATTAGTAAAGAGTTATAATCTAGAAAGTGTGTTCGTAGTGGTGAAACATCATAGTTTGTTCTACGAGTCACCTAAGGGAATGATGATATCCAAAACTTTTATATGGACGGATGCGGAAAGGAAAATTGTTCCAACGGGATAGATACATAAGATGGATAAATTCTAATTTTCTAAAGGGAGAATAATATAATTGTAAAGTTCATGTTTGTAATTTATATTATTTATTAAATATTTATAAAAATATCTACTTGTAAGATCCCAAGTTAAACGTTTCCTCTAACTCATCTTTTCTTTTGTAGATTCTTATGATATTATAAAAGATTTCGAGAAAGTTGATTTTTTATAGACGATCGATGTTGCACAACTTAGCTAAAACCTATTAAATCCATGATAATGCATTATATCAAGAGGAGAAGAAGGGATCCGTGTGTCCTAAGTGGATGCAAAAACATTTATAGTACTTAGGGTTTAATGTACATTTTAATATTTAAATATTAATGTTATCTTAGGATGGTAGTAACATTTTAGCATTTGTGTGATACTAATAAAATTTATAAAATATTTTATTATATTATCAAAAATCACAAAACCGCTATGGTATAATAGTTGTTTCTCTCTAAACCAAGTCAGGTAAAAATTATTCATTTATTTTAAATATTATTTTATATTTATGTATATGAATATATTATTTATTTATTATACATATGGACCAAATTAATTGATCTGAGCCGAGCCAATCCGCCCAGATCGAACCGAATCCGATCCGTATGAACCGCAGCGATACCGTTCCACCAGTTTCTCCCTCACTGTCTACCGTGTGATTGGAGAAACGACCATCGTGCAGAAGGTCCCGCACGATGCATCCAATATAATTTGCAGGCAGGCAAAGCTGGTAATCGAAAACGGGTATGCGAATGCAGCTTCCACTAAAACAACATTGGTTTACATCCCAAATGTTTCATCATTCCCCCCCTTTCCCCACTTCCCCCTCTCTCTCTCTCTCTCTCGTTTTTAAAACCTCGCCGCCTCCCTCTTTTCCCTTCCCGCTCTTCTTTTCACCTTATCGCCTTCGATGTCGATCTGATCTCCGCACCAGTTCAACATCTCCTTTTCTCCATCTTGCAAGATCGAAGGGATTGATTTCCTCAGGTAGTCGCCGTTCAATTTTCTGTTCTCTCATCGATTCTTAGTTTTCGTCATCGAAACTAGAGATTCATCTGTTATCTTAATGTCGATCCATGGGTTCTTTCTTAGGGTTTCGGTTTGTTAGGGTTCTTTGGTTGGATTCTTTCAAAGTGAGTTGTACTCCGATCAGATTGGGCTGGAAATTGGTCTCCTTTCTTGTGTGTGGGGAGTTTTAGGGGAAGAGACATGTGGGCTATAGACGCGGAGGGTAATGGTTTCTTGACGCCGACCCGATACGTTCCTGATTAGGGTTTCGGTTTGTTAGGGGGATTTGATTGATTTCTTTCTTAGAAACGAGGTGTCTTTTAATGATCGAACTGTTTCTTTGGTTGCCATTATTTATTTGGTCTACTTTCTCGTCGGTCGGGGCTTTGTTGGAGAAGAGACATGCGGCTGTAGAAGCCGAGGGTAATGGTTTCTTGATGCCGATCCGATAGGTTCTTGTTTAGGATTTTCGGTTTGTTAGCGGACTTTGGAGTGGAATTCTTGATTCCATTATCTCAAACGAGGTGTCTTGCAATGATCAAACTGTTTCTTTGCTTACGATAAAGTGTTGGTAGTTTCAGACTGAAACTGGTCTACTTTCTTTTAGGTGGGGGGGTGGGGGGCTGTTGGACTAGAGGAATGCAGCTATAGAAGCGGAGGGTGATGGCCCAAGCTGCAGTTGTTGAATCTACCTCCAATTCTTTGCCACCTAGGGCAACCAATTCTGGTATGACGAAGAAGAGGAAGACCCCTTCAGAACTCAGGGTAAATTTCTTTCACAACCCTCCATTTTTATTCTTGTATAGCATCACGCCATGAAAAAAGAGAGAGAAGACATTCACATGTATACCTCAAGCCATTTATTGTCATAGATCTCAAAGTTTAAGTTGTGGATATTATTGCTAATATTCTTTCTTCAGTGGTGTCATCGTCAACCATCATTCTTTTTTCCTTTATCTTATTATTATTATTATTCAGATCTTCTGTTCTTCTGGTTTGGTCTTAGTAGATATATATTTGTTTTCTTTATTCTTCTTACATTCACATGTATTTCTTCTTTTGTATTATGTGTGGCATTTTCATTTAGACATAGTTTGGTCTAAATGCTTTTAGTATTTTCTGTATCATCTCAGTTGAATATATGATATAGAACTTGATCCATTTACTAAATGCAGAAATATAGTGGCTTGGGTTTAATTGAAATATTAGTGAAAAAAGGGATACTGCCAATTAATATATGAACAAAAAGTGATACTGCTGGCTGGAAGGGGTTAGTATCATAGACCTACTGGAGAGATGAAAGTAGGAACTTCTAATTACACTGCAGAAATTATGGCTGCTGGCTTCACTGGCCATTCAAATTGGATGATTGATTTAGCACTCATTAGAACAAGATGGAGCTGTATATAATTGACAAGAAATGTCCACAAGAAATTTCCAATGAGTAGTGAATTCCAGTCAAGCAGGAATGTAGATCATGAAGAACCGATCGACCGATATTCTACCAATCTATTGCAGTTATATCTAGAAATTTTATGTTATTCTAACTAATCTTGATTTTCTTAAATAGTTGTGTGCCACTGCCTTTGTTATCTTGCATTGCCAAATTACTTTATGAATATGTGGGTAGTGGATAGTTTTCAGGTTTGTTTCTCACTTGCCTAATTCTGCTCTTGCTGTGCTGAGAAATTACAACTTTGTTTAGAGGATTCATGAGTTCCATATCTCATGATGTCGGCCAATACTAATATGACGCACCTAAAGTTCATCAGCATCCAATCTATCCAGTTTTAGCCCATATCTCTTGTCCATAGTCAGAAATTGGTTGAAATCAGTTAAAGATTGATCAAAATCAACATCAATCAGTTGACCTGGGAACTTATAACCAATTTGACCACCCCAAAAGTAGGGAAATAAAAGGCAAGTGTGAGGGGAAGGAGAAGATCTAAAGTCAACATGTGTAACCAATTGTTTGAAGTTGTGTCATGTTAGGATACTGTATAAGTTTGACTCTCTACTATTGACTACTGTCTTTAAAGGAAAATGGTTTAACTTTAAATTGCTATTTTTGTTTGCAGGTGCCACAGATTATGTGCAAGTCCTGCTGTCATTGGTATAAGCTGTAATCCTCACAGCAGTGGTCAAAATTTAGACCGTACATCTGTAAACACCACCACCACTGAGGTCAAATATGGTGATTAGAAAATCATTCGGGCCATCGAAGGACCAATTGATACAATCAAAATCGGAAGTGGAGAAGTTTTGAGCCTTTTATATAATTGTATATAATGGTTATCTAATACATATATGTATGATATATATAATATATATGTTTATTAGATAAGCCATTGTATATACATACGTCCGGACAAGTATAGCTTAACTATTCTTTTATGATTTGTTCATTATTTTCAGACTTTCTACTGCTTATATTTCAATTTAATGTGCCTCTCTGGAAAGCTAGATATCTTATGTTATATGTTGGGTATAAGAATATTTTAACACGATATATTTTTATGCTCTTAATTTTTTTATGTTCTATAATTTTTTGCCTTTCAAATTAATAATTTGATCTTTTAAGCTATTTCCTCAGCTAATTCTGACCTCGCCGATCCAATCTAATTGACTTTGTCCATCTCCATTGCATTCTTCATAACTCATTCCTATGGTGGTACCAATGTTGCAAGTATGACCAGGTCTTCATGGAAAATCTTCATTATATAGTCCCTATTGGTTATTTTGTATTTTCCAACTCATGTTTCTGCAGAAGTAATCACATGACTAGAATGCTGATGTTACACTTGGTAAAATAGGCTTACTGCTCTTACCTGATGCAGCTTGGGAATCTAGATTTATCTTAATGAATAACAAAGTGTCATGCTATAAATTTTCTAATTTTGACCTCTGAAAAGGTTGCAGTGGCTATCTGTTAAAGGTTTTCTTTTATAAAAATGGTGTGGCAGAATGCTTAATAGGATTTAAATTGGAAGTAAATATGATATTGTAGAGTGGTGGATGAAGGAAATGCCTGTAAGTTTAATGTTTGATTGATACAGGGGACATAAGTTGCAGAAATGAAGCACTTGATATATCTATGTTCTATGAAACAAGTAGCAGTGATGGTGATTCAGCATATCTTGCAGTGTTTAGTTGTTCTCAATATGGTCAAATGATGGAATAAAGAGTTATTTAATGTTGAACCTCATGACATTTTTTATTGAGAATCGAAATAGTTCACTGATATTAATTGCCGTGCATATGTGGCAGGGGGAACAGTTGAAGCGGAGGAATGCTCAGGTGATTGGTGAAAAAACCTTGCCTCCTTTGCTGGCCTCAGACAGGTAGATTAATATCAGTCATGTATTTTCTTTTACATCACTTTGCTGACTGTTTGGTGCGTGTTTGGTAGTGTAAAGAGTAATGCGATCAGGAGAAGTGAAC
>LVTN01000004.1:1373428-1399368 GCA_001649415.1 Musa itinerans
GACCCGTCTTTATCATCTATAATGTATCTTAGCATTGTACTTTAGTGGGTACATTATATGTGACCCCACGTGTCTAATGTTTTCTTCGAATTGCAGCTTCTGAACCTTTGTTGACTTGTGTGTGTTGCAAATGCTACAACTTTGTCTTTCATGATATCCTGTTTTCTAGTTATGTTTCTCTGCGGTAAAATTTATTTTGTCTGATCTGTTGTTATTCTGACGTGGAACCTTTCTTGTGGAAGCATACCTTACCTTTATCTACAGGTTTTCCTTGTTATGAGGGCCTTCTCTTGTTTGCTCTTATACAATTCAATTTTTAGCTGCTTGCATATGGAAATGATCCTTTAGTTCTGTCTGTGTTTAATTTGCACTACCTTTTTATCCCTTTATGGTTGTTAAGGAAGATAAGAAGTTGGCAAAGATTCAGAATGTTTTCGGTGTCATAAGGGGAAGTGAGGAGCCAGATCGTTATGTTATCCTTGGCAACCACAGAGATGCATGGACATTTGGTGCTGTGGACCCCAATAGTGGAACAGCTGCATTTCTTGATGTTGCTCGTCGTTACGGGAGCTTGTTGCGCTCTGGCTGGAGACCTCGAAGGACAATAATCCTATGCAGTTGGGATGCAGAGGAGTTTGGAATGGTGAGTTACTTCATTCTCGCTACAGGTCCATTGTGTTGGTATATGATGAATTTATGTTGCAGAAATCTTCAAATTTTATGACGAGTTGGAACCTTAGCTTACTGGGGCACAGGGTCCAACCAGGATGACATGGTCCCATCTTAGAGGTGCATTCAAACAATTAAATGTCTTGTTTGAGGTGGCTTCATGTGTCTTATTCAGCCAAAACACATGTAAGATACTAGTATCAATGAATGAATGACCCGTCTTTATCATCTATAATGTATCTTAGCATTGTACTTTAGTGGGTACATTATATGTGACCCCACGTGTCTAATGTTTTCTTCGAATTGCAGCTTCTGAACCTTTGTTGACTTGTGTGTGTTGCAAATGCTACAACTTTGTCTTTCATGATCTCCTGTTTTCTAGTTATGTTTCTCTGCGGTAAAATTTATTTTGTCTGATCTGTTGTTATTCTGATGTGGAACCTTTCTCGTGGAAGCATACCTTACTTTATCTACAGGTTTTCCTTGTTATGAGGGCCTTCTCTTGTTTGCTCTTATACAATTCAATTTTTAGCTGCTTGCATATGGAAATGATCCTTTAGTTCTGTCTGTGTTTAATTTGCACTACCTTTTTATCCCTTTATGGTTGTTAAGGAAGATAAGAAGTTGGCAAAGATTCAGAATGTTTTCGGTGTCATAAGGGGAAGTGAGGAGCCAGATCGTTATGTTATCCTTGGCAACCACAGAGATGCATGGACATTTGGTGCTGTGGACCCCAATAGTGGAACAGCTGCATTTCTTGATGTTGCTCGTCGTTACGGGAGCTTGTTGCGCTCTGGCTGGAGACCTCGAAGGACAATAATCCTATGCAGTTGGGATGCAGAGGAGTTTGGAATGGTGAGTTACTTCATTCTCGCTACAGTTAGTATGACTATTGGACTGAGAATCTGTTACTTTTTCTTACTATTTGCTACAAAAATTTCGGACTTAATTTTGGATAAAGAAGGATACAGTTTTATGCTTTGTAGATAACTAATGGGTATATTTAAATGTAACTATTTCAGTGGCAAGATCACGTAGCTACTATGTGTCACTCTCAATGAAGCTTGAATGCTTCATTTGTTACAATTATGAGTAAGGTTTACCTTACTAGTCTATACCGGTGTATCGATTAGCTATCTATATGGTATGTATTGAGGCATACCGATGTATCATACGTCGATACATCTGGGCATACCAATGGTACAGTAAAATTAAAATTTTAAATTGGAAATAAATATAAATTTAGTATAATTTCAGAAAAAAATAATTTAAATTAGGAAAAAATAATGTTATCTTTTTCGAGTTTTGAGGAGAAGCTTTGTGGTATGTTATAGATCGTTCTTACGTTAATATTGAATTATCTATAAAGAAATGATTTGAATTGTTAGATTATTTTTTAAACAATTTAAACTTCAAGATTTAAATGAATTAAGTGATCAATCGATGAATATACTTGGTTCTATCACCAAAAAGAATAATGAGATTCTATGGGCGATGGATCGGGTTCCTCGATCTAATGTATCTATATATCAATTTGATATGTTTGTCGAACTTAATCTTGAAATTGATCTCATGACATAGTATACCGATACATCGTATGCCATTGTTGTATCAATGTAGTGATGGTCGTAGTTTGATCGACGTGAATTATATGTGTCCAAGGCGGCTCCAGAGGTAAGGACGATTGTGGCATGTTTTGGTACGGTGCATAGAGAATGTTAGAATCGCTATTGATCTACTGCTCCATGTCATAAGATTGATCACCGTATTGTTGCCTAGAGAAGTATGGCCAACTATCGCTGTACTGTTGTTGGTCGTAAGCGCTACAGTTAGTATGACTATTGGACTGAGAATCTGTTACTTTTTCTTACTATTTGCTACAAAAATTTCGGACTTAATTTTGGATAAAGAAGGATACAGTTTTATGCTTTGTAGATAACTAATGGGTATATTTAAATGTAACTATTTCAGTGGCAAGATGAAAGCAATAGTGAATTGAATTATAAGAATAAATCTGAAAGGTTTTGGAATTCTTGATACGAGTTTAAAATAGTCATAACCCTGATTGATCCAACTTGACAAATACCTTTTTGAGCTCCATGATCTAAATCTTAGGAGGCATGTGTAAAATACTACTCATCGGTCTGTGCACCACCCTCAAATTGTGTAGATAGGACTATCAACTCCCTGGCGATCGAGTCACTGCTGTCCATGTCATTGTCATATCTTTAGACCAAGCGGGTGGTTGAATGTGATTGGTAAGGTGTCTCGTTTGCCTGACTCGATTTTTTCCAACTGTCTGACCGATGCTATTACCTTCCCCTTTGCCTTTACTTATGCACGCTGGGCAGACGACTGTGGCGGTTGGGTGTCTCTAGTTCGTCGAGTACTCTGACTCAATGTTGTTCAGCTCCTTTCGTTACATTCTGATCGACGGAGATCTTCCTCCTACTAGGGATGTGCTTCCTATTCGTATATTGCTTTGATGATATAACACAAAGGACGTGGAGGATCTCCTACCTCATCAAATAGAGGATCCTCTTGGTTTTCCGCTGCTTCGACCCACTCCAGCATCGGCTCTGAATCTTCGTTGTAGAATTGGAGGTCGATGGGATCAATCTCTGTTTCCTCTGACTCCTTGTCCGGCTTAGCACACCACAACCTTAGCCACATGTTATAGTGGACATATACCAACTTCTCCAACTGTCTATATGAAAGTCTGTTGCGGACCTTTGTGTGAATCAATGCGAATGTTGACCAATTATGTTTGCAATTATTAGATGTCGTCTACAAAAGTACACGGACGACAACATTCCTTAAATTTAGTGCATTATCTCCAAATCGTAGCCACCACTCGACTGCAAAAAGATATAAATAAGACTTTAATAGCATAATAAATAATTAATATCAAATGTTTCAAGTTAGTTTGAGGTCCAAGATCAAAATTTTTTTCTGAAATGATTGAGTTGTAGTGTCTTGTGCTCATTACTTCATTTTCACATTTTTCGTCTAATTCAAGTTTTTTTTTATAGATTGGATCTACTGAATGGGTTGAGCAGAACCTTGGAAAATTGACATCGATGGGTGTGACATACTTGAATGTCGATTGTGCAGTTCAAGGTGATGGTTTTTTTGCTGGTGCAACTCCCCAGTTGGACAAGCTTCTAGTTCAAGTTACAAAACAGGTGAACAAGCAATACTGTTGCAAGTTTGTTAATTCTTCTCATGTATAATAATTGATGTGAAGTTTTCTGTTAAGTGGGTGCTCTTTGCTCACTTACTAATAGAAAAATAAAAAGAATCAATTTAGTTTTATATAAACGAGATGTGAAGTTTTCTCACCAAGTGAGTATAGACATTTTTTCACATCTATATTTGTTATATGGTATTGTCATCTTGATGTTTCAGATCCAGGATCCAGATTTGGAAGGCAGGACGGTTTATGATTCTTGGGCAGTAAACAATGAAGGTATCAGTGTAAGCTGTTAGTACCTATGTTATTCTTTCTTCTATCAGTGATACAGATTACAGAACTTGATTGAGCACTTGTATACTTAATACAATGGAAACTGAATAAAAAAAAAAAAATCTAATTTGGAGCCAGTTAGATTCTTTAAGAGTTGTTCTAGATTTTTTTTAATAGAGTAAATTAGAGATTTTCAATGGAACTATCCTCTTAGCCTTCTTAGTTTATTTTTTTTCTTTATCAGTGAGGACAGAATCATTGCCCTTTCACTGCCAAGACATTGAAATGCTTGAGTATTAATTTTATGTGTTTTTATGTCCTGCAATATAATTTTACTGGTTTACTTCATCGTACCTGGTTTTTTGTTGTGACAATAATACAATAGGCTTTTTGCTTGAATTCAGTAGTTTAATTTTCTTTTCCTGGTGTTATGCTAATCTTGTATGCTAGTTATGATTTTTCAATGCAGAAGATTGAAAGACTGGCTAGAGCTGATTCAGATTTTTCTGCATTTTTACACCATGCGGGGATTCCTTCTGTGGATTTGTACTATGGTGAAGGTATCTCTCTTAATCCATTATGTTAGATTATAACTTTTTCTAAAATGAGAAAATATGCTGCCTTAACTGGCACAATGTTGTGCTATGTTTCATGCACAATTTTGGGTGACAATTTGAAGTTAGAAAATCCGCCCTTAACTGTCACAAGTTGTTGGTAAGTATTGTATCTTGTGAATATATTTTTTTACAATTGCTTATTCATCATAAAAAGATGTTTTAGCTGGAATGTAACTGTTTAAGGCGTGTAATTAAATACAAATTTGCTAAGTTTTTGGTATATATGCATTTGCCGTCACTATTTTGATGATCAAGGAAATATAAAATGACATTAGATCTGAATTTATTTTAGTTTGAAGCATTTGCTGGATTACTGGGTTGCATGTGGAGGAACTTGTTTATGTGCAGTGAGCGATATGCTCCTTGTCCCAATCCAGCACTATCAGTGAATAACAATAGATAGACATCTTGCTGGGTAAATACTGTTTGTTCATAGCTGAATTGTGCTAGTAACGGTGGGCATGGGTTAACAAGTTTGAGGGATGGAGTAATGGATTTGCTACTCTGGGTGTCATCACTTCTCTAATTCTATCTTCTATCGTAGATCAAAAGTAGAAGATGGACATTTAGTCAAGAAAAGGAATTCAAACACATTCTGTCATCACCTTTGTTTGATTTGTAAGCCTGCTTAAATAGGCACGTGAATGACATAGATTCACTTCTGATGATGTAATTTTGTACTTTCATTTGCCTTTTTAAATGCTGTTTCCTTGCTTTCATGTACGCTAAACACTTTGCATTGCTACTAACATGACTGGAAGCTAATATATTTATTTTTGAATGACCTTAGTGTTTTCTGTGCCTTGTATGAAAGGTTGACCAGAGTAAGGTTTTTATATGTGGGAAGCTACATAAATTTGTATTGTTGTCTCTGAAAGGTCAAGGTCATTGTCTTATCTTTTGATCAACAAAGAAAGATTGATGTCTGAATAACGTAGAGGATTTGGTTATGTTTGTTAACTCTGGTCTGCTTTGGTGAGAAGTTACAACATTGATCTGGCAAATCAATTGTGTTTCTTATTGGAAGTGTTTCTTTGCATGCTATGTGGCTTTTGATTGATATCTTTTAAGGAATGTTCTTTTCACTCGATCATACCTGGAAGGAAATGTAGAGAGTAGAGACTTTTTGTTACTTAGATCAGCCCTGTTTCTTGTTTCTTCAATCGAGACAGCTACGATTGTTTTTAAGTCTCTTCAATCAGCGGGTTGATGCTTTATTACTTGTAATTGGTTCTACAATGGTGCCTGATATGCTGTCTTTGATTATTATTGGTCCTATCTTAACACCCCAATTTAGTCCCAACAGGTTAACGAGTTAGCTTGGGTTTAAGAATTTTATGTAGTGGTTTAGACTCAACAGGTTAATGAGTCGGTTATCCCATCAAATTGAGATGTGACAAATATTATCAGGGTTACCTATTGGAAATGATAAGAGACTCGAGTAAAAAAGATTACCCATGGAATGGATTAGAGAGTACATCAAAGCATGGCGCCACCATTAGCTTAGGTATCATATGCACCATGTTTGAGTTTGTTCTGGACGATGTTGATGCTTAACGATGGCGTCAAATCATCGAGGGAGATTATATCACCCTTGTTTGGTTCCATATTGGTGGTGGGCAAAGATTTAGATTGACTTATAAGAATTTGATGGATATACTATCACTAACTAGGGCTTAAACATATTGAGCTAGTTGATTAGGTTCAACATAGTTAGCAAATTTATTATCCTATCATGATACTATTATTGCTACACTCTATGTTATTGTGCTCTTATCTACGCCTAAAATGTTCATTTGATGTATGACAACACCAAAAAATTCTAAGGTAGTAAAGAAGGATTGATGCTTAGGCATGTACATGAAGTATACGGTACTTAAGTGCATTTGCATGGTTTAATTTGGAAAGTGAATTTATAGATCTATACAGAAGCTTGCTTAATCTCATTTACTAGTGATAGGGCATATTATGGTACCACCTTTGCGGCAACAATCGACAGCCACATCAGCGCCAATGTAGAGCCTCAGGGCTAACACGGCGTGCCACGTCAACACGACACCTTGGACTCGGATGGAATGACCGCCCGCTCTCACGTCTTCCGAGGCCGTACAGAATGATGCCGCATAACATATAGCCGCTCCGGAAAGCTCGAAACGACGCCACACGGGGCGGACCCATGTAGGTTGGCCGACGCTCGCGTGAGAGAACGAGTTGCTCCAGAGAGCTTGGGGCGGTGCCGCACCGTGCCGATCCATGCAGGTCAGTCGGCGCTCGCACAACGGGTACATGCCGATCGCCCGAGGAATCGACAACCATTAACAGACCGTCTATAGCCAACCTTTGTTCGCAGGTACAAAAGTCGACCTCTTGACCAACGTCAGGGGTCGGACTTCGAACACTCTAACTCCCCTTATCATCCACAATCTAGCACTAACGTAAACTTCGGAGGGATCAAGTCGGGAAATCCCCCTCTCGACTTCGGCTTGCGTGCAGGAACTAGATGAGGAAGGAGTAGCAATTCGACGAGGGAGGAAGAGCAACTCCTTGCTCTACCTCAGATCGATTATGAAGACGAAGCTTGGACCCGACTTGACATCGACCCCCTTCATTCGAGCATCCACGTGGGTGGCTCTGCGCACTTAGGATTGGACCAAGCTATGCTGACCGATCGGCCACGACATAAGGTTGCTTAACATTTTTGGCGTTAGAAGAAGGGCCCAATGTTGCAAGAATGCCCACAGCCGAGCAACCCGGGTGAGTGTCTTGGGGAGGAGCCGCCTATTGCTCACTCGACCTTTGGGTTCGGAGGGCAGCTTCCTCTTCTTTCGAACCTCGAAGGGAACACCTTAGCCCCAACTCCAAACCTCTATTGATGGTCATTCAATGATCCCGAGTTTTCGCCTCTTGGGACCACCATGGGATAGCCTATTGTCTTAGCCGAGGCGTTCCTCAGCCTCACCTACCAAGTCCAAGCGCTGGCGGGGATGATGCAGACTATCATCCCCCTCATTCCCCAACTCAGCCAACATGCAACATTTCCCCAATTGTCGCCACCACGGGACCAGCCGACCCCTGTCATCGCGCCACAGGAGCCTTTTTCGGTCGGCCAGCAACCCAGAACTGTGGATGCTAATCTGTTGGCCGAAGAGCAGTTGGGAGACCCGAGGCCGACACCAGAACATAGCGTCCTTGGTCCCCGACATACCACCCCGAGTTGCCTCGAGCCCGATACCTTATCATCCGACTCGACAGACTCTCTCCGGGCTCAGCTACGCCTAGTCTCAGTCGTGTTACATCTCAATCGATTCAATGCCCGAGCAGGGACAACAACGTTATAATCCACCCACCCAAAGGGACTACGAATCCAACCAACAACAGTTCCAAGCCATGCCTCACGCCCTTCCACGAGGTACCACCCTCGCGACAACAGTCGATAGCTACGTTAGCGCCAAGGTAGAGCCTCAGGGTTGACACGGGGCGCCACGTCAACACGATACCTCAGACTCAAATGGGACGATCGCTCGCTCCCGTGCAGAATGATGGTGCATAACACGCAGTCGCTCCAAAAAGCTCGAAGCGCGGCGTGGACCCATGCAGGTCGGTTGACACCCGCACGAAGAGAATGAGCCGCTCTGGAAAGCTCGGGACGACGTCGCATCGCATCGATCTGTGTAGTTCGGTCGGCGCTCGCACAGTGGGTATAGGCTGGCCGCCCGAGGAATCGACGGTCATTAACAAACCTTCGTTCACAGGTATAAAAGCTGACATCTTGACTAGCGTTAGGGGTCGGACTTCGAACACTCAAACTCCCCTTAGCATCCACAACCTAGCACTAACGTAAGCTTCAGAGGGGTTGAGTCGGGAAATCCCCCTCCCGACTTTGGCTTGCGTGCAGGAACTCGGCAAGGAAGGAGCAGCAATTCGACGAGGGAGGAAGAGCAACTCCCTGCTCTACCTCGGATCGATTATGAAGACGAAGCCTAGACTCGACCTAACGTTGACCCCCTCCGTTTGAGCATCCACGTGGGCGGCTCTGCACACTCGGGATTGGACCAAGCCGTGCTGACCCATCGGCCACGGCATAAGGTTGCTCAACAACTAGGTAATAAAGTTCCTTGGTACCAGTGGGCCAAAGATAGGTTCTAACTCTTCCTATTCATATTGGGTGAAATACTAGCATCATCAAAGCTTGTACAAATTGCTGTATATTATTGTTTATAGCAAGATTTGATGCAGTGTCAGCTGTTTCAAAGTTTTGCCTTCCAAGGGGGGTGACAACATTTCTCCATCACTTGTTGACTCTCAGGGCATTTCACTAATTCCACGAGGCCTACTGTTCAAAATGATTAAGCTTTTGCATGATTGTTTTGATTCTCTGCTCTACATTTTCACTTCAATCATATTATCTGAAAAGGTAACAGCATTCCTAGTTTTTGTTATTATGATCAGATGGGGATAATTCTATATTGTGCTTTCAGCATTCTCCGGCTACCATACTGCTTTTGACTCCTATAAATGGATGATAGAACATGGAGATCCATCATTTCATCGCCATGTAGCCAGTAAGTGTTTCATTTTCTTACGTGTTCGATATAAAATACTCTCATCATATCTTCATGTCATTATGTTGAGTTTATTGAAGAGATAGGACCTTAACTTCAAGACATAAATTACATCAGATGGAACAGGGTTTTCTGATGGATGAACAGAAAAGAATTTTTCTTTAGTAGTCCAGTCATTTGGAAATGATTGACATATCCTCTGAATATGAGATTGGAGTATTAACATATCACAAGAACTTCTATGATTAGTTCTAGTTAGTTTATAATGTGCAATTTGGATTTCACTATTGATTCAAAGAATAAACACTATCTGGTTTCTGTTCTTTTGTGCTGATGGGAATAGGCTGATACATCATGGGGTTTGATGAAAAATACATATAGCACTTCTTTATTACAGGGTTTTCTGAGACTGCTACATTTTTCTGAGCTGTCAAGTTAGAAATGTTGCTTTCAGTTGATTCTTTATCCATAATCATTTCAGTTATTGAGTTTGTTGCATGTTTCTCAGTTGCTGAACTTTGGGGCCTCTTAGGTCTTCGGCTAGCAGATGATCCAATCCTACCTTTTGATTACCTTTCTTACTCTACCCAGTTACATGTAAGTATTTGTCATATGAACTTTATATATAAATTGTGCTCAGAGTCTGACAAAATGACTTAGTTAATGCTTTGTCTTCTGTGTTGTCAAAGGTGCAAAAATTCCAAAAAGCTGAGGTGTTAGACATTCGCTTAAGCTATCCCGTCCGCGAAAGTGAGACACTCACCATTATAATTTAAAAAATTACTAATCAAGTTAAAAATAATATAATTGAAAAAAATGGTAATCACCACAAACAAGTAGGCTGTAGAACACAAGGAGAAGCCATTCGAGACGAAGATGGAGGCGAAGTGATCATTGGCATGAATCACAATGACAATAGTAGGTAAGCAGGCGGTCATAAAAGCACTGAGAGAAGTGGAGGTGGTTGTTGGCAAAGGTCATAGCGCAATGACAATCAATTGGAGAAGACTTGTTGCTAGTGAAAGTGATCAGAGAATAGCTCTTGAAGGCAATTGTAAGTGAAAATCATGGCGGTGGTTGCTGATGGTTGAAGAATAGTTGTCAGAGGCTATTGTAAGAAAATTCACAGCGGGCAACATAGTGATAGTCGATTGGAGAATAGTTGTTGGAGGCGGAGATGGAGATGAAAATCATTGCATAAGCAATAGCAAGAGCAACAACAATTAGAGAAGAGCTATAAGAGACAAAGGTGAAGACGCTTACCCGCGAAAATCACAACGGCAATGATAGGCTATCAAAGGTCGCAATGATGAATACCAAGTGGTCATAGTGGTAATGAAGAAGCTATGGTGTCACCAGCATGAAAGGAGATCGAGGGATCGAAGAACCATTAGTAAATTGGTTTAGTCGACCAATTCATCAACTTTGATTAGGCTTGGGCTTTGATTTAAGCTATATTGGAGTGGACTTGGCTAGTGAGGCATCTAGGTTGGGCCAGGCGAGCACCTAAGCCATCCAACACCTCGCCTTGGGCACTTGCCTAGGCACCTCTTGGTGCTCATGGGCGCTAAACGACAAGGAACTGAGGCAACTATTCAATCAAATGATATTGAGCATGTTTTTCATCTCTTCTCCAGAAACAAGTCGGGAATTTTTTTGCAAAATTGTGCTCAGTTTCATATGTGGCAATTCCGCCAAGATCTCTTTGTTAGTTGGGATAAGAATCAGTACAAATCAGATTTTTTGAGGAATGCATCGAGAGAGAATTTGATTTGGTTAGACAATGTGTGGTTGTTAAAAAATGTATATATACAAATATACATATGTATATGTTTATTGACATATACATATTATATATACATATGCATATGAGCCATAGTGATATTTTTTTAACCACTAAAGACAAGTAGATAGCTTACATCTTTGTTTTTTTTTCTGTTTGTTTCCATGGGCTCTACTATGATTCAGCTCTAGATAGCACACTATCTTTTCTTTTTCACACCAAGTTGTTTCACTGGCACCAAATTGTAGTAATCCCATTGCAACAACCAACTTGCTCTTGGGATAAAGAGGTTAGGTAGCTGCCCATTCAGTCAAGTTAGGCTTTGGTCGACTTGAATACGGTAGTGGTCTACTGGAGGATGGTTCAAAGACCGGATCGTCTTGAAGATGTCTTGAAGGGGTGACCTACTTGGTAATGTGAGTGACTTTGGGATGCGACCTTCTTGAAGATATGGGTGACTTTGGTTGACTTTTAAACCGGGTGGGGTTGATTTGCTCAGGTTCTACAATGACAATACAAACCTTTCCAGTTCCAGATAGCACACTAGAAATATCAACAACAAAGCTGGAGAATCCCAATTATGGGGGTCAACTACATGGACCAGTATTTAAATTTTATTAGAAGTTTCTATTAAAATCTTCCTTTACCTCTCCTCATGCCACTAACAGTAATTATTTCACTATCATTTAATAATCCAGGACCTTCATGTCTTCTTCAATCTTCATCTACCTTAAAAGATGTATACATTTTTGTTAATTGATGTGTATAGTGTTCATTGGACATTCATATTGTCAATTTTGATCATCAAATGGATGTGGTGAAGTTGCTTCCAATTTTTGTGTTGTTTTGTCTTGAAAAGAGAAAGAAAGTCTTTCAGGATGGAATGTGGGAGTCACAACTGATCAACGGAGAATTTCTGTCGAGGACCAAAAATGTCTGTGTCCCATATTCTATGCAAAAGATGTGCTGAGGGGTACAAAAGATGTGCCAAGTTATTTTCAGGTTGTTGTGGGCAAAGAAGTTGGTAAGATGTTTAAATATTCAAATTCAATCTAGCTAGTGTAGAATAAAAACATACATGGAGACGAGGTTTGCAATACCATCTGATATGGTTTGGTGTGGATGGTATTTACCGGTACATTTAAACGTTCTAGCCCCTCGAAGTTTTGCAAGTTGCTGGTATCCGGCAGAAAAACGTTACCGGACAAAAAACATATATTCAGTTTGTTGCTGTCAGGTGCAAAACGTACTGGCCCATTGCATGTTTTTGAAAATCGTTATGTAAGGAAGTTCAAATATGTCATATCAAGCATATGGTTTTTCTAGGACAATGACGATCATATGTATGCCTGTTCTTCATGTCTGAGCTTTTTCATTGCTTTTCTTAGTCATTTTTTTATACCAACATAATTAGTTTATAGAAAGATTTTTCTTTGTTTTGTTCTAATCCCAATAATTTTTTTCTGTAGTTGTGTTTTCTGATATTAATTTAATTACAATGATTGAAAGTTGAACAACTTCAAGCAGTTATCATAGTGCTTTATGTTTAGTATTATCTAGTTTCTAATATTCTTTCTAGATTAGCTAATTCACAAATTAATCCTTTATTAACCAAGCATTCCCATCCCTCCATAATGTATCATTTAGCTCTCTGGTCCTACCTGCTTTATATATCGATACCCTTTGTGGCTTAGTTTCTCACAAACCGACAATTGTTTGTCTTTCTCTACATCCAATACTAGGTAAAATTAAATTCCATTGAGTAATTTATGAATTAATGAAAGGTTTGTCTCAACCTATATTTTCTTTTCACATTATCTATTATCAAACTCCTTCCCTCACTTTAACTAATTTTCCTCTAGGACCAAACTTATATTGGTTGTTATCATAAGCATTAAATGAACATAAACTGTAACATCCTCAGATTATGATCTTAAGGTGCTTCAATCTGTTAGGCATACATTTTTTACAAAAAGTTTCTTCATGATAAGGAAGCTTTCTTCTGCTTTTATGGACCTGATTTATATTTGACTTGCCTCTTATAATTGTAGGAGTATGCAACTACATTGATTACCTTTCTGGATGGTGGGATATCTGTGCATCCTTTAAATGCCTCTGTTGACGAGCTCACTGCTGCAATCAGAGAGGCTCTGGAAGAAGGAAAGGTAGACTTGAAACTTGCCATTAAGTTCATTATTGTTATTTTTGGTTGGGTTTGCTAAATCGTGTGATATTTGTTGGTAATAGAAAACCTTTTTTTGTGATGTATGAGTTAAACAACAGAATGATTATCTGTGATATGCGATTTCTTTTCTCCATCAAAATCTTTGTGATGTATAAAAATTCATTTATTGTTTTTTTATCTTAACAGTTGTGGGGTGTTTCTCGCAGGGTTTTGTATACTGATCGGACTTGTCACTGCAAAACCAGTATTTATTGGTCCACCCAAAGACTAGGACTAGACCAGACAGCTTGATAGTTGTCAATATTTTATTTTTAATTATATTTTTCTGTGATACTGTGTAGGTAGTACAGGTTGGCATATTCAATATGCTAGTACCGTACTAATCTGAGGTGTCGGGACTGGTATTAAATCAATTTTAAACCTTTCTTTTAGTACAAAATAAGTAAGAAAATGAATAAGCATTATTTGTTCATTTCAACTCCTGAAGAAGCATCCCAAGAATAAGTCACTTGTGTTATGTGGAAAAAATCCCTCTATCTGCAACAAGAAGTCATCCAATGACAAAATCCATCCATATAGAGAACCATTTAGATGGTGACACATTTTAGCAAAACCATGCACCTAGCTTGTAACATGACATGGTGTCATCCATGATCATATTGCCTCACTGGTGTCACAACTTATATATAGTAGTTATTGGTGTCGGCCATGCAATTTCTTTTTATCCCTTGTAATTTGTCATCCAATCCCTTTGTCTGAAGAAAAGAAACTTATTGGTTAGAATTTTTGTTGCAGCTATGTTAGCATTTCTGTTGCTATTTGCCTATGATGTGTTTGTGCTCTTTTCTTGCTAAAATTCAGAAGCAACCTCTGTATGAATGAAGGTTGGTTCATGGTAGACAACTATAATTCCTATAGAAGCTATCCAATTGTTGTTTACACTTTATAATGAAAACAAATGACAGAAACTGCAAGAGGTAGAAGCCTCAGAGGAGTTTGCTGCCTTGAGGATACGTGCTTTCAACGATCGCCTAATGCTGGCTGAAAGAGGCTTCCTGGAAGCAGAGGGGCTTAGAAGAAAACAGTGGTTTAAGCATATGGTATGCATAACACGAGCCATATAAGGGCTAGAATGTTGATAGACTCTATTTTTATAGTTCTGCAACTAATTGTCCAATACTTGGAAACATGAGTTGCTCAGATTTCTAATGTTCCTATTGAATTGATTTCTTCAGTGTGCTATTACGTAGGTTAATTTTGATTAACAATCAATAATAATTAGCTAGTTAAAAGAAACCATGAATTATGAATATAGTTCTGGAAACATAAGAAATAACTGAGGCACCTCGTAGATTTGCAAAACAAAAATTGACTGCTGATGTAGTTAAAATTTCTAAATCATATTTATTTGTGTTTTCCTTGATCTTTCAATTGTCATTTAAAAGAAAGCAAAACAGTAAGGGATAAATCTCTTAATATTCTTGTTTAAATGTATACTCTCCTAGTTACTTGCAAACTTTACAGTAAGAATAAGAAGGGAGACATTTGATCATACCAGAAGTGTAAAATCTTTTATAAGATAGGATGCCGGCAATTGCAGGAAATTTATAAGAAGTGCTAATGTAGACCAGCGATCCATGTGGAATATGTGTGCCAAATTAGGTGAAGGATCCATGTGAAAAATCAGCCGGTTCTCCTTTTAACCTAATGTTTAACCTCACAACATGGTTTGCAGAGTAGGCATTGAACAATTAAAAGAATTCCAGCCAGAAACCTCTTTGTCAGTGAGTCTCCATGTGTACGATGACAACAAATTATTTTCATTTGTAATGCTAGTCAAATCTTTTAGTCAGCATGATGATATTGGTATTTGTTTTGTTATCCGATCAATCAATATAATTTATGTTTTCTAGTTGCTTGAATTGTCTTTGTTTGTTTTGCTACCTTTGCTGAACCAGTAACATACCACACTAGTCGCATCCTCAGATTTAGGGACATCTCTGATGGGGATGTACCAATGAACTCATTCATTATGGCTGGCAGGTATACTCTCCACCCGAGGATTCTGAGAGCAAGATGCCGTTCTTTCCTGGTATAGCCGATGCCATGTCTCCAGCAAGGAAACATGCCGGAAAAGGAACACAACTGGGTGTTCAACATGAAATTTGGAGAGTTGCTAGAGCTATTCGGAGGGTTGCTGCTACTCTCAGGGGAGAGCTAATCTGAGGGCACAGAAGAATACCAAACTGCTGTACAGTGATAATGTATATGCCACAAGTTTCATTCTTCCGCAGTTAGAAATAAACCTATATATATCGGGTGAAAATATCTGTGCAAGTTGCATTCTTGATGAATTTTTCTGCTACTTTCTTCCCAGTTTTGCACAAAATATTACTTCTATGTTATAAGTCTTGATGATTGATAGGTTATAGCTAATGTTGAGGGAAGCAATCTCACCTGCTGAGGTATATGCTATGGAGTTGAATGCAGCATCTGGTGTTAATGGATTGGGCCGGGCAGCCCACTTGGTTCGGCCTGTTAACTTAATGGACTGGGCGGACCAAATCAATTTGGAGTTCGTCCTCGATCCAGTCCACTGAGAACGCGGTTCGGAATCGGGCCATACTAATTAGACCGGTTCGTTAACTCACCCGGTCTGGCCCAGGCCTGTTGTCAACCCTACCCGGTCAAGGATATCGTTGGTGCGAGGGAACTGATGAGGTCCGTCCGCGAAGGAATCACGAGATGTCGGCCACCTCGGCGCTCGGTTGCGGCGCCGCCTTCCTCCGCCACCTCTCCGCCGGGTCGCGATCCGGTTCGACGCTAATTCTGCTTCGTGCGGGACGGACTAAGCCGCGGCCATACTCCTCGTCCCTCTCGCGTTGCGCCGCCCCCGAACCCCCTGACGTCTCCCGCCTCGCCGACACCGCTCGCATCTCCCTCACCCCGGAAGAGGTTTGAGCCTCTCCCTTTCCCACTCCCGTGGTTCGGTATCAGCTTGGTTTTCATCTAAAGCTCCCCTCTTTTTGGTTTCTGCTCTTCGTGGCAGGTGGAACAATTTGCCCCCAAGATCAGACAAGTCATCGACTGGTACGCCCGATCTCCCTCGGATTGTATAACTTTTGGATTTCATGTTATGCTCGAGATGTGTGATATCAGTTTTATGGTTCAATTTGTTATCCTAATGATGGGTGAATCATTTACACATTTCCTATCTGCTTATTACGATTTCAAATTATTGGAATTGCCTTCACAGTTCTACCTAGCTGTACTGTGATCCTTGTCAAATGGATATGTATCTCTTCTTTTCCAAAAGAAAATGATGCTGAGAGTTAGAACTACAATTCCTTTTATTTTAGTGAGGATGTTTTGTTCACAAGATTATTGGTAGTTTCTTGATAGCCAGTCAAGCTATATAGAAGGGCAGTTACTGGAGATGGCTGAACATTTTGCTGTTGTTATGTGATTTTCTGTGTTGAGCATATCTTGACATGGTATTTGATCATTTCTTTTCAATAGGTTTGGACAACTTCAGGCTGTCGATCTGGAAAGCATTGAACCTTCACTTCGAGCTGGTACACAACCTTTAATCTTGCGCAATTGCACTTTAAGCTTGGCAATCATAAAACTGTTTCTTAAGATTTTCTGGTGATTAAAGCATATATTGATAGTTGGATTTATTATGCTAATTGTAAAGTTGGATAATTCTATTACTGATGTGATTCTGCACCTCTGTAAGTACCCTCATGTAAAAAAATAATGAAACTACAAGATCATTTGCCCATGCATCAGGTAAAAATGAATGATATTAGCGATTGCCATTGGCAACCCCTTACTTCATACCGCCACCTTCATAATAATAAAATATAATTTTTAAATGCAACCCCTCAATTTTTAATCATACTCTTATTTCCCACAACCTGCCAATTACCATTACTTCATATAACCTGTAAATCCTATTTCTCACCTCCTCTTCGATCTTTAGATCGTTCCATTTGATTATCAAATGTCTTTTTTTCATCATTTTGCATCATCGACGATGAAAGATGCTCCGGTGGTTAGGAGGAGAAGAAGAAGAAAAAGAAGGGGAAGAAAAGGGGTTGGAAGAGCTTGTTGGAATTAAGTGATAAGTTGAGAGCATTTATGTCCATTTGCATAGGGGTAACTTATAAAATATTAAGAGTTCTTAAACAGGGTTTTAAATAGCAAAAAGAGGTTGTCAATAGAAATCTTGATGATATATCATAATTTACATTGTTTTTGAACAAGTTAATGAATTATCAAAATCACACTTTCCTCATGATTTTGATATGGAGATGCTTGAGAGGATGTAGATCAATACCAGATTTAGACCATTAATATGAATCTTGTTGTTGGTTTGAGGATTTCATAGACATACATCAGAAGCCAATTCTCATGATCGTATGCAAGCATTTTTAAGCACAACTGGAAATACTGAATGCTTCATTGAAGGTTTGGTGTTCGATTGTCAACTCGAGGTTCAGTTTCATGCTCAACATCGTACAAGGCTGTTTAGCATCTGAATTCCTGCATCTTATTGGTTGCAATTGAAGTTCATGCAAACAGGGATAAATCTCATAATATTTCAGAAGGGGAAACGACAATCATGTTTTACCTAAACTACAAGTGATATTCTATACGGTGACTTGCAGTTGGTTTCCAAATATACAATCTTGTGATTAAAATTTTCAAGTCTCCCAACTCAATGGTACAACCAAGCATGATCCGTGAACAAATGCTTTGATTTTTGTACCTTAAGGTAGGCAGAATTTGGTTTACTACTATTACATGAATTCAAAATTTTCGGAAGAAAGCTGTTGAGTAGAAAGTGATACTTAAAGTAGAACTACTGAAATGATTGGTTCATTCCTCGATCAGTATTAGAACTGCAATATGCAAAAAAAAAAAGGAATTATCAGTTTCTTATTATTTTGTTTTTACATTATAAGAATGAATATTAAATACTATAGACTTTTGCTATATCATCTGTGACATGCAGTGGTGATTAATCTATCCACTTTTCTGTTTATTTCTTATTTTTCTTACTCAGATACTGATGCTAGCACAAGACAAAGAGAAGATGCTCCAGAAACATTTGGGAACAGGTTAGCAAATTTATGACTTGCCAAGATGTAGATACGATTCTTTGGACTGAGTCACAATTTTTATGTTCTGAAACGAATGTAGGGAGGCAATTATAGCAGCAGTTCCAAACTACGACGACCCATATATAAAAGTTCCAAAGGTCTTGAACAAGGAGTAAAGTTTCATTTCCTTGTCTGCTGTTTCAAACAGTAAACAGGTTGGATCTTCAAGGTGCTTATACCACCACTTGACTGTTAATGGAACCTTTGGCTGTTTTGTTTATTTAGTTCATCTACCTTGAGAAATTATGCATATTCCTATTGGATCTGGAAAAGATCAATTACAATTACATCAAATCTAAGAGAACATATTAAACAAAGTTGCAGCAGTCTTGGATGCAGTCTCACCAGTTAAGTGTGCCAATTTCTCATGGCCCTCAACATGCATGCAGCTGCACCATAAATACTAATCTTAACCATTACCTAGCTCTAATTCTAATTTAGCCTTTGATATAAGGTTGATATCTCATCATCATATGTTTGATATCTTAGCGTCACGAAGTTGGGGTTAGCATCTCGTGATTGATATCTCTTCATCTCGTGATTGACATCTCAAGAGTAGATTGAATATTGTCATATTTCGGATTTGTTACATCATGATCATAGTTAAGTTTGGAAGAGATATCATCTTTCCCATAACTGACATCTATTATGAGAGTAATAATATTTGACTCATTATAAAAAGGTTTCTTTGGTGCATTGTGAGAGGTTGATCTAAAAATATAAGTTGAATCATTCGAGAGTGTTTTTAAAGTAGTTTTGTACCATTGGAATTAGGTAAATAGAGTGTCAAATCAACTTGAGACGTATGAAAGGGCCTTAAGTAACTTCGAATCAACATAAACATAACAATCTTAAATTTATATATAATCTTAATTCTAATACTTAACTTATTCTTAAATTTAATTTAAACTTAATCTTAACTCTAATATGAGACTCGCTCCCGTTTCTATACAGGAAAGAATTGATTTGACTTCAATCAAATTTGGATTACAAAATGACTTGATTTCTGATTTATGTTTGGTACCCTTAATCTTTAGGGTGTACATGAAATGGCCGTGCAGGAGGGCTAAGCTAATTATATATTATCTCTTATAATTAATTATTTTTTATATTTCGATTTTTATATTTTTTAAAAATATATTACGATACTTATATTTATAAAAATAAAATATTTAACTTCGTTTCTTTCTTACCGTTAAAGCTGTCGACGAAAACATTACAGGATTTATCATTAGCACGTTTCCTGTTTCATGTGTGTTGGACCCATGAGGCGGCATCTTAACCCTCCGCGCATTAGCACAGATCTCGAGGCATGTCCCCCTATCGACACTCGGAATCGCTCGCCACTGCGAAACCCCCGCCATGGCTCTGCTCTCTGCCCTTTCCTCCGCGCTTCCCTTCCTCCACCCCACCCGAACCCCGGCCTCAAACCTTCCTCCTTGCCGCTTCCACCTTCGACCCGGCCGCTCTCTCCGCCGCCTCTCCTCCTCGCCAGTCCCGCCGCTCCTTCCCTCCCCTGTTGCCTTCTCCGCCTCTGCGCTCCCGCTGGGGGAGCTCGTCGAGAGGGACTGGTCCTTCCTCGACGCCGATTCCACCAATAACGAGGAGCAGCGGGCCGATAAGGCCCGCCGGATCATCTCGGCCGCTGACATCAGGGGGACCGGCTCCAGAGTTCTCGCCGCACTTCCAACCCTAAGTTTCGTCGACCGGGTGGTGGATTCGGCCCCCTGCGATCTCCTGGTGGCGATCCATGAGTCGCTCTTCGTGCTTGCCATGATCAAGGAGAGCCACGACCGGGTGCGGTGCTGGCAGGGCGGGGTCGACGCCGTGCCCGAGAGGTTCTCTCCCTTTGATGCTGTGTTCATCTGCTATTTCCCTGGGATGGGCGTTTCGATTGATCAGCTGTTGAGCTCGCTTGCTGGGAAGTTCTCTCCAGGTTCGTTTCTTCCTCATTCCCTAAAACACCATCCTGAATGAACTAAAATTGGCGTCATTTAGGTAACCATGCAGGTCTTATCAGTTCGTTGTAATTAAAGGTGCCACCTTTGGCTCATATATTTATTGTTTGTTTTAGCTGGAGATTGTGAATCTTGAATGATATCGCCTGATTGACTGACATGACAAAATTGTTTCGATTTCTTAGAACCTCATACTTTTAACTAGTTTGAGGTCTTTCCTTTTCTTTTCCATGTAATCTTGTTGTGGTGGATGAATTGTAGAATTGTCACCAGACTGGCTGCTATTTCACAAAACTATTTTTGACAATTAGATCACAGACCTGAATGCTCAAAAGTTTGCAACTTCTCTGTTGGTATCAAAGAAATTTCAAAACTTTTCATGGTATATTATGCAATTGCCATAGTAGAGTACTTTTTAGTTTAGGGGTCGAATGTCTATTACTAGGAGAGTTATCGGGAGTCATTGTGGTCTTTTGGTACCTTTGAGCCTTTGTAAATATGAGTCAGTTCGACACCCATCACTTTCTTCTCTCGCTTGATGCTATTACTTGAAAGAAGAAGTCTGTTAAATTGCTGTTCCGTATCTAAAGTATCGAAGAAGAGAAATTTGTAAATTTATTTGTTTAACTAATGTTAGCAACATCCACTGGGGATAGCACATTAACGAGGCCTTCTTACCAGATTTACAACTAGTCAAACAGATATAGCAAACCCAGTGATTTTGCAGGATTTAAGTTTCTCCCTTTGATCTTGGAAAGAATGTTAGCTTGTAGCAAGGCTTGGATAAGAGATTGAGCTGGTTGGTATTTCTACATGAATGAGGGAACTAGCAATGTAATATTCTATACAAAATCCAACATTTGGTCTGCCAGCATGATCTTCAAGTAGTGGCAGAGGCTTGTCTAATAAAGCCTAGGATAATCAAATGCTAATTAGGTCAACGTATTGGTTTCTGTTTCGGAGACTGGGAACTTTAGAAATCAGCATTGGTGTGGATTCACCTGATGGCTGATAAGTCGAAACATTGTTTTGGAAAACATAGTCCAATTTGTGTTGGCAACAAGATGCATTTATTGCTCATGTTCTTTTGTTTTTTTTAATTGCTGTGTCAACTTCATAGCTAAACCATGTTGTCACTGATCAAAATCGATCCCACTTTAATCAACCATTCTTCAAACTTCTACCTCTGGACATCCAAATATTTCTTCTGTAATATTTTTGCTGCTACATTTGACAACAATCCCTTCGTGTCGACTCAATTTGTATTTTACAGGTGCAAGGGTGGTTCTCAGCTTTGATCAAGGGAGGGAGGTCATAGAGCAAAACCATAGGCAGCAATATCCCGATATGGTGACTAATAACTTGCCTGATAGAACAGAGCTAGAAAGGGCGGCGACGGAACATTCGCTTCAGATAACAGAATTTGTTGATGAGCCCACCTTTTACCTTGCTGTCTTGAGATTCTGTGACTAAGAAAACTCAGGTCATTCTTTTTTATGCCTTGGCATGTCTCCCATACTTTTAAGAAATGGTTATTGTTTTGTTCAATAGTGGAATCTGTCATCTGGTTTTGAGTACAGCTTTATTTGTAAAATGCATTGTGTACTCTTTTTTTTTTCATCGTTTTCATTGTTCATCCATGAAGGATTTTGCTTCTAATCTCATGCGTGAAGTTTTCATGCTTTTTCTTTGATTTCTGGTGGGATCGTGGTGGATAAGATAAGTAGGATGTTATACTATGACTAAGAAACTTAGGTCATTCTGTTTGACGCCTTGGCATGTCTCCCATATTTTGAAGAAGCGGTCATTGTTTTCATTGTTCATCCATCAAAGATTTTGCGTCTAATCTCACGCGTGAAGTTTTCACGATTTTTCTTTGCTCTCTGATGTGATCGTGGTGGATGAGATAAGTAGGATGTTAAACCATGACTAAGAAAACTCAGGTCATTCTTTTTGATGCCTTGGCATGTTTTCATGATTTTTCTTTGCTCTCTGATGTGATTGTGGTGGATAAGATAAGTAGGATGTTATACTATGACTAAGAAAACTCAGGTCATTCTTTTTTATTCCCTGGCATGTTTTCATGATTTTTCTTTGCTCTCTGATGTGATTGTGGTGGATAAGATAAGTAGGATGTTGTACTATGACTAAGAAAACTCAAGTCATTCTTTTTGATGCCTTGGCATGTCTCCCATATTTTTAAGAAGCGGTCATTGTCAGCTGTATCTGTAAAACGCATCGTGTACCTTTTTTTCATTGTTCATCCATCAATGATTTTGCTCGTAACCTCATGCGCCAAGCTTTCATGATTTTCTTTGCTCTCTGGTGGGATTGTGGTGG
Organism: Musa itinerans; assembly: GCA_001649415.1. Classification (NCBI taxonomy): domain Eukaryota; kingdom Viridiplantae; phylum Streptophyta; class Magnoliopsida; order Zingiberales; family Musaceae; genus Musa; species Musa itinerans. The sequence continues at coordinate 1,396,177 of LVTN01000004.1, forward strand.
ATAAGATGCTTAGGATGTATACTATGATATAATGATTAGTGTTTGTGTTCGATAATTGCCTTGAAGGATCTACTTTTCTAGTTCTTTCCAGTACAGGCTCATAACATATAAAAATGATCGTTTATAAGGTGCTTTTGGTTTTAGTTATTGTGAACTGTCTTGAATAAGGTAATGTGGTTGATGCAATCATAAGTTGCTTGTTTTCATTTGATTTCTTTTATTGTGAAGACCTTAGTCAACGTTTCGTCGCTGATATAAGTAATCGTCATTAGAAAGTTAGACCATCGAAGAAAGAGATGCCATGATCTGGATCAGGGTTGTTCCTGTCTTCATCAATCTATGGAAGGAAAGGATGACATGGTTGTAGTAGGACCACTACTGGTTTCCATGATACATAATACTTAGTAAAAGCTATAAAAAACTATATATTCTTCAAACAATGCAACGAATAGAGGATCGTATATGAGATATCCGATAAACGCCTAATTTAATGGATCTTTGGGAGAGACCCAATAGAGCTTAGGATGGTTATTGGATAGGGATCCAATATCCATTAAGCCAAGGGTTATTAGATGGAGATCCAATATCAAAAAAAGATGATCCATTAGGGTTAGTTAAAGGGGGCTCTCTATAAATAGGAGTTTGGACTAAAAGGGATTATATGCTAGACCCCTGATGTCGCCACCTCCTTCATCTCCTCCCTACCCTTTCCTCCAATCGACTACCCCCTCTCTAGTGTGAGAGAACAACAGAAGGGTCGATCCCTCTTTGGTTCGTGCGGTGTGGTGGTGCGTGAATGCAAGAAAATAATGTGCTACGCGAGGAGGTGCATCGTCGCTGCATTTGCTACGTGTATCATCGCCAAAGAAGAGTTTATGGGATCTCTTTCATCCATAGACTGAGATATGCAGATTATAGGATATACGATCTCCCATATGTGAGAATGTCTCAACTACCATATATAGTTACACGGTTTTTTTCATTTTTGAATTTTACACTTTCGATTTTCGCATGACGATTCAATAAATATATTTTTAGGAAACCAAATTTTGTTTTAATTTTCTATTACAATGCTCTCTATGGTTTCTCAACAATAGTCACCCCAACCTGATCCCAAGGGGTATCTCAAGGGCAAAACTTCTTTTAAGTTCGCAATGTGCTATGTCCTCGGTAGCACTACTCCTATTATCTCGAGGCGATAGCTTCCATCTCAAATGACCTATATGACTTGATATAACCCTTCCTAGTTCGATACTAGTTTATCCCAGGATCTAGTTGGATCGCTAACCTCATCTTTCTAAAGCACTAGGTCCCATATTCCTACTCTCTGAGAGCGAATACCTCAATTATACAGCTTGACTATCACTTTTTTGTATCTCACCACCCTTAGGTGTGCTTTTACTCTTACCTCGTTGATTATGTCAAGTTCATCTCGAAGTTCTTTTTTGAATATTTTCTCATTAAAATTCTAAAACTCAAGGTGTTAGAAACATTATCTCAAGTGGCATGATATCCTAAATGCTAAAGGCTAAACTAAATAACGATTCTCCTAACCCAGTCTTAGGTGTCATCTAGGAGACCCACAATATACTTAACAACTCGTTCACCCAAGTACATTTTACTCTAGTGACCTACTTTTTTAACCATTTGAGAATGGCTCGATTGGTGGCCTCAACGAGACCGTTGGTCTAACGATGAGCTACCGAGCTGAACCTTAGTTGAACTCCGTAGGATTGACAAAACTTCTTGAACTTTGTATTATTAAATTTAGTTATATTATCAGTGATAATAGCTCTTAGAATTCCAAAGTGAGTAATGATATTCTTCCATATGAATCCCTTAACCTACTCAATGATTGATGCCAATGGCTCAGCCTCCATCTATTTTATAAAATAGTCAACTCTAACAATGAGAAACCTCCGTTGACCTAATATTGGTAGAAAGGGTCTAAGGATGTCTATACTCTACTAGACAAAGGGTCATTCATAATTGATTGGACTCAAAGGAACTACCGATTGATATTGTATCTGCATAAAACTCTGGCACCCGTAGCATATTTGGGCATAGGCTATTGCATCCTTGCGTAGTGTCGGCTAGTAGAACCCTTATTGAAGTATTTTGAATATGAGTGTTCGTCAACCAATATGTTCCCCATAGATACCCTCACGTATCTCGACGAGCACCCTCTCTACCTCTTAGGGTATTAGGCATATTAAAAGTTGTTGGCTAAAAGGCCTATGATATAAGTGATTATTAATTATACAATACCATGCTTGACGATGCTTAACTCCTCGGGCCGCCGTGGGGTTTGTCGAGAGCATTTCATCTTTTTTGTAGCATACGATCTCGTTCATCCAACTCGGCTTTTCCCTAACTATAGTCACGTTATGCTTCTTAATGGTTCGGGTTGGCAGCGTCTCGACTAACAACTAGATCCTTTGAGTCCCAAGTCAATGCTAATCTAGTATGCGCATCGGCCTCAACATTCTCTTCATAGGGGACATGTAACACATGGAGTTGAAAGAAGCTATATGTTAATTTTTGCACCTCAATGAGGTACTTTACCTTTATTATATCTTGGGCTTCATAGTTCTTTTACTCTTGGGCTTCATAGTTCTCTTTCCCTTAGTTCACAACTAGATATGAGTCACTAAATACCATTACGTCCTAGATTTGAAGCTCCCGAGCTAGTCGGAGCCCCGAGAGAAGTGCCTCATGTTGGGAAAATCTAAAGGGGCGACATCACATGCGTAGCGGAAGAATAAGAAAACAAAATCCCCTATTCCCAAAGAGATGTTCGTCGTTGTGCGAAGATTGGTGCGCAAAATCCGTGAAACTTAAAACTACGTATAGAGTAGATTGTGTTACCTAGGGAGATCGTATATCCCTGTTTCCTTGCAGATCTTTAGGAGAGGATGAAGGAGGTCAAGCATCCTCCTCTCTAGTAGTGATCCACACGGCAGGGCTGCGACGACACTCCTCAAAACTCCAGGCCCGCTCTGAGGTAGAGAGGGGGAGGAGAATAGGAGATGCAAGCAAAGGCTTTGAATCCCTTCCATTTATAGAGGTCCCCTGTCAAACCCTAATGGATCCTCCCCTAGTGGGTATTGGATCTACATCCAATTACCCAAGCCTTTTAGATTAGTGGATCTCTATCCAATAATCTCTCATGGGCTCTTATTGGATCTCATC
>LVTN01000005.1:8504-50331 GCA_001649415.1 Musa itinerans
TAGATTATGTCTTAGAAATCGTAGTTAGCACATAATTGGAGTTGGGATTGTGAGGTAATCCCATCAACTCTGTTAGGGGCCAACTGGGACCGAAGTTGGGCTGGTTTGGGCCAGATTCAAGGCCCAACTAGGGTGCTGAAACCTTGGCCGGTGGTGGCATTGCATGGGGAATAGCACCCCAGGAAATCTGGGCGGTGGTACCACCCAGGCTGGGCGTTGGTATCGCCGGTAGTAATGCTGCCAGCGGTGGTACCGCCAGTACCCAGGAAACCTGGGATGAGACCTTTTTAGGCTCCGAGTTTGAATCAACTTGAAGCTTATAAATACCCCTCTCATCCTTGGTTAACTAACACAAGCATAGAGAATTTTTAAAGGGAAAAACGCTGTTGTAATCTCTTGTGAGAATCCTCCTTTTTTAGTCTAAGTGTTAGAATAGTTTGAGAAAGGAGTGATTGTTTGTAAAGGTTGTCTTCTAAACCTGTGAAAAGGAGAAGAGGAGTGTAAGAAGGAAGCTGATCTTCGCCTATTAAAGGAAGATCGATAGTGGATGCCGGTGGCCTTGACGGAAGAGGAATCGACAGAGTGGATGTAGGTCACGACGGTCGAACCACTATAAAAATCCAGGTTGCCTTTTCTTTTGTGCAATTTATCTTGCTGCAAACCTCCTTACTTGCTTACTGCTTTCAACATGTTTACGAATACGCTTTCAAGTTGAGCAAGTTTCCGAAATCGGTTTTATCGTACGAAACGAAAGAAATTTTTAGAACAGTGATTTTTACCGCTGCACTAATTCACCCTCCCTCTTAGTGCCGACTCGTTCCTAACATGTGACACCTCGATGGCTATCGATGACAATAGAGTCAAGGGTTCAGTTGGGATCGTGCAGTCTACTCGTGCCCCTTCTTCATTGGTGTGGTCTCTACACGGTCCGTCCTTAACATCAACTATAAGTAAGGAAGGAGGGGGGTGGCTTGCTCTTGTGGCCAACAATGATGGTGAGAGTTTCGGGCGAGCAAAAGTTGACTGGCAAGACAACCATGTGTGAGGCAAAAGGGGGTCATCGACAAGGTGGAGGCGTGGCCACGTCTAGCACTTGCGAAGATGCAACTAGGGTAAGACATGAATTTTTCAAAATGACGAAGGTAAAATTATCTTTTCATATAACATTTTTGAGATGCTCAACCAAAAATTTTAAAACTTGAGGGCTTTGTATGAGAATTCACTCATATAAATATACTACAAAAGTTAAATTTAGTGTTATTAAAAAAATATAATTGAATGATTAGTTCTCCATTTGCATATGCAAGGAATATGTAAATTATCTGTTAATTGTATATATACCTAAAGGCAATACTTAAATTAATTTTTGAGAAAGAGTTACAAGAGTAAAATATAAATTTAATGTCCTAAAACATGATCATATATAAGTTGAATTGCCCTATTCAGTGTCCCGCGCGAATTCCAAATCCTTTCCCGGGATAAGAGAAATCAGAGGAACGGCGAAAGGTAAATCGACACGAGGCGGCGGCGATGACGGAGCTCAACCATCGACAAACCGTCACCGCCGAATCCATCGTCCTCCTCGCCCAGGACCCCTCCGCTACCCTTCCTCCGGCCGTCGATCCCGCCGCTCTCGTGGCCCTCCTCGACTGCCCCTCCTCCACCGTCCCTGCCGCTGCCTACCTCAACGCCCTCCTCTCCCTCCTCTCCCGCTCCCCTCCCTCCCCCTCCCTCCTCTCCTCCCTCCTGCTTTCCTTCCTCCACCTTTTCCTCTCCCGTCGCCTCCCCCGCGGCGATGCCGCCCCCGTATTCCGCCTCTTCGCCCCCCACCTCCCGTTCCTCGAACGCACCCACCTCCCCTCGCTCCTCGACCTCGTCGTTTCCGATCTCTCCGCGGTCGCCGAACCCGACGACGCCCTGCCCCTGGACCTCCTCCCTCGCCTCCTCGACCTCGCTGAAGGCGATGAACTCGTTGATAAGATGCTGGACAGGCTCCTGGCCGGTGAGTGGTCGAAATCTTTGTTGCTGAAGATAGTCGCTCTCCTCCGCGAGCTCCCGCGCATCGGCAAAGCTAGGGTTTCCGATTTTCTCGAGAAGATCTTTTCGGGGATGAAGGTGGTCGACCTCCAGGATTTGCCGTCTCTTATATACCAACTTCTTCTGCTGGCTTCGAAGGGAATCAATAGAAGGGAGGTGATCAGTGGAATTCTAGGGTTCTTTGGAGGGTTCTCGAAGGGGCAGCCTTCGATCCTGAGGCAGGTGGAAGGCACGGTCTTGATGCACGTCAACTTCGCCGTGAAGCAGGACCCCTCATTGGGACGGGAGGTGTTGACCATCATCCGATCTGATCTCCGGCTTATCAACCACTTTGTGGTTGCGGTGCTGTTCTCTATGGCCAGGGTGCGAAGATTCAACGAGAGCTGCATTGGTGTTCTCAAGATGGTGGTTGTCACTTCTCACCGGGACTATAAGACCTCACGGTGAGAACTTATTTTAGCCTGCTTTGAAAACCTTCGTCTTATTAAGTTGTGATCTTGAATTATGTCTGTTGCTTATATTCCGACCATAACTTGTAGGGCTTGCAAGTGGTTGCCAGATAATCTGAAAGAAGAATGCCTGGAAACTGCCAAACGTGTAGAAAAATCATTTTTGAAAGCTGTTAGTTTAATTTTGATGTTTTGGTTTTCCTTTTCTTAATGTTGACACAAACACTCGAATGGATTCATGATAACATAATGAAGTAATTCTATGTTGTAGGTCAATGAGAGCAACAGTGGAAGGGAACATATTGTGCCTAGCATTGTTCAATTTGGATTTCTTTTGCTAGAATCAGTGGATGGTGATGATGGCAAACAAAGGGGTGATTCTGCAGGTTTGATGAGCATTGAAGAGCTCAGTATAATGATCTTGATGACACTGTTTGAGGTCCATGACATATCAAGAAATGAGGTATGTTTATTAGGAATTTTCTTTTTGAGGATATTGTTTGCTGGACACTTGTTAACTTGACTTCCTGAAATATTTGGAATTGCTTGATGAAACTTCTTTTCTTGAACAGCTTTCATCCTGAATTGCTTAATTGCATAGTTTCCACTTAAATCAATGCAAGTAGGAAAAATAACAACATTTAGGGATGGTTGTTTTTAAATTAATTTTTCATGTTGATCGTGTCTCTAGAATTCTGACGTAGTGTCTTCTGTCCTTTCCTACATGCAGATAATTGAGCAGTGCAAATTTCGACTTCTTTCTTTGAAGCCTCAGAAAGGCATGCCGATCATTAAGTGAGAAAGCATTTTAATTAAATAAACTATTGTTGTTTTTGTCTATGTTCCGGCAATCTAATACATAGTTCTTCTTTAATGCGTCTCTTTGAAAGGTTGCTTGGTAATTTGGTCCAGAGCTACCCTTATCCCATGCTAGAATATATTGCACATCTGAAGGAACTGCTGGACTACTTCACATTTTTGCAAGAAAGAATGGCAATAGCTATTATTGATGCCTTACTGCCACTTATCAGATTCAGTCACGATCTCCAGGTATTTGTTTTTGAAATATCCTGGACAGAGTGAAATGGTGAAAATAAACTATTAAAAGGCTTTCCTAATGCCTATGCAGGATTATATTATTTTGGTTGTTCGAAAGGCCATGTTCAAACGGGAAGAGACTGCCCGAGTAGCAGCTACTGATGCTGTAATTAATATAATTTCAATGGAAAATAGCTCTAAGAAAAATGGCCTAAAGAGCTTTGAGGAATCATCTAGCCAAGCAAGCTGTAGCCAGCAAGGTGACATACCCAGCAGGGTGGAGGGTTGTCTTTTTCAGGAGCTTAGTGGATTGCTTAGGAGATGTCTCTCCCAACAGGTTTTTTTCCATAGAGAAATTTATATGGGCCATCTTTTTTTTCCTACATACAATCTTATACATTAGTTATGATACGTTAGCTTGTTTTAGACAGGCTAGAGTTAAAGAGATATTGTATGAGGGTCTTGTAAAACTTGTCATGCTGGAACCAACCATTACGAGCTCTATCTTTGATGTCCTCTGGCCTCATTTCCTGCGAGTTTACCTAGAGGTACTCCATTCTTCTTGCCTCTCTTAAAGATTCTATTTTCAATTCTTTTATCCTTTTTTGCTCCTATTACTGCTTCTTGGTACTGTATACCTTGAACATGTACAACATGCTGCTCTTTGAACCTTTCACTACTTCTGTATCATTGCATGTGGTCATGTGACTGAATCATCTGGGATCCATTTAATAACATTTCTAGCACATCTACTGCAGGACAAAGATTTTCCCCTTCAACTTGATGCTTGTTTTAAGTTGGAGAGTGGAAAAGTTTGTGTAGTAGAACCTTTGGACCACCTATTGTCATGTGTCTCTTGGTTACTTCTTCTTCAATCACATGGTAAGTCTGAACATCAATCAGATGATTCGTGGCCATGCTTTGGCTTCTCACTTTCACAAGAGAATGAGGTGATGCTGCAATTTGTATGTAAGATATTAATTTACCCGTATGAATATTGCAATCATTTTTTTCTGGAAAACACTGTAGGCTGGCAAGGCAACATCCGCAGAGTCATTCTCAAATGCATTGTTTAAGATCAGGAGAAACTTAAAGAACTGCAAGTTGCAAGGTTGGATTTCCTCTTATCATTTGATTATGAGTTAAGCTGTTTTATAAAGAGAAGGCTTCTGATTTTTCATCTCCTTTCTGATATTAGGTCCTCAAGGCCAGAGAGAAGACTCTAGTTGTCATTCTTTGCAGAAAGAGAAAAATAGTTGTCATTGGCAAATCCTGCTTCGAATTGTTGAGGTATTTGTCAATATTATTGTTATGGAGATTGAGAAAGCAGAAGGGGAAAAGAAGCTGCTGCTTGAGAAAGAACTTATGGAATTTGCTGAATTACATAATAATCTTGAAAAGGACTCAAGCATGAACAAACAAAGGACTGACAATCGGAAAGGGACTTCAAAAGAACTCTCGAATAAGATCAATGGCGAGCTACAAGAGTATGCACAAGTAAACCAATCAAGAACCTTCTTAGCTACCTCAACCATCCACTATCTACTGCTTACAGCCATTGAATCATACAACTTTAATTTTCCCAATAGATCCATTGCTTCTCAGAATAACAGGGAATCATCATCGTCCATAATAGATCTTTGTTCGAAGATGATGCTGTTTGTCTTAAAAGTGTGTCTTCGCCATCTTAAATTTGTTGGTTCAATAAGAAGTGGAACAAGTGGTGATCCTTTCATAAGACTGTTGTGTGGAGATATCGGACTTCTAGGGAAACCAGTAATGCAGCTCGTATGGCTGCTCAAGTCAGTACTGGAAAAAGACAAGGATCGAAGAAAGAAAGATGCCAATGGGAAGATGAACAGAGAAAACGTTGACCCATTGTTTTTGTCCTTATTATGCTTGAATGAGTTGTTCAAGATGAATTTTTCTGGGGCTGAGCTGTCTGAACTTGTTAATGACTTGCTTTCTCTGGCCGCACCAGAGTTGGATCTAGAAACTGGAAGGAATGCTGATCCGGGCATTAACGAAGAGAAAAGCTTTCTGGACAACAATCAACATATGAGATTTTTACATTTGTTTTTAGAAAAAAGAATAGAACCATTATATTCCTCACTGATAGATCTTTCACTATTCCGTGAATCTGAGGTAAATCTAAATTGTTTTTTCTGTTTGTTTATAATAGTGATCGACAAAGATAGTATTGCAGTTCTGATACTATGGGATGATATTTGTAATATCATTGTTGTCATTTGTCAAATTTGTAGTCTTTTATGTTGGATGTTTATTTTTTTGTTTACCTGGAATTTCACAACTCTGCCTACTTTGGATGGCTAGGTTTAATATTTTATTGATTGCCTTTGGAAGATTTCAAACTCGGTTTATGCTGAAGCTAGTAACATCGGATGATTGAATCAGCCAGTGTTGTTGGTCTGACAGTTTCTTTGTTTTTGCTGGTCTGGAATATAAGTCACTTTTGTAATCATCTAGAACAATTGATCTGTTTAGATAGCCTATACACTTTGGCTGATACCAAATAAAAAAAAGATGAGCTGAACATCATGTAGCGTGTTTTGTCATCCATTGTCCACAGCGCACTTCATTTTCACATTGTGCACCATATTTCCTTGGATTGCAGCTAGAATGTATATTGATCTTTGTAGTTCTTTTTCACATCACAGATCTTCCTGTGTTTCTAGAGAGCATCTAACCTGTCTTGGAGAATAAATTAAAACTTTTCTCTTCTCAGGTGCTAGCTGAATTATTATTGATTGTTGGGAACAAATTGCCACCTGCACAAAGGAATTCTCATGGAAACTGGGCTGTGAGTGTATGTCAGAGCAAAAAAGTAGAAAATTCTAGTGCAGCACAGAATGTACTATTACTTGCGATTCATCTGCTACCAGCTCCAACTGACCTAATTGTTGCATGTGACATGGCCTCCGAGTTGCTGAAAGTTATGGGTTCTGAAGATAAAGATCCAGAACATAGATCTGTGAAGTATCCTGTTATTAATCAGTCAACAAGAAATGCAATTGCTACTATAATTCTACGAGTGGCTGAATCTTGTATTGTTGACTTGGAGTGGGCTGTATCAAAAGTGAAGGCAATTTCTGCATGCAATCATGTACAACCCGATCTGAGAAAGAACCTTCAATTTGCTGAAAATTTACATGGACCCTGTTTGCAAGAAGTGCTCTATTCCAGATCAGAATCACTGGTGTATCTGTTATCTTCATTTGTAGAGATGAAACTTAAGGGTATGTGTCATCACTTAACATCATGTAGCTGCCTTTTTTTTATTTTTTTTAGGGAAAAAGAATTACATATTTGTTTTGACTTTTTTTCGTTTTTTTAGGGAAAAAGAATTACATATTTGTTAAACTGCAGACTCTCAAGCAGAACAGTTACTGAAGATAACTACAAGGTTTTACAAGCTTTTGGCTCCTATGACAAAGCTTCAGATTGCTTCAAAAGGTTCCAAACAATTTTTACCTCGTTTAAAGTTTCAGAAGCTAGCAGAAGTAACATGTATAAGGCTCACCAGTCCCCTGTACAACTTCGTGGCTCTTGTTCAAATGGTATTGAATCTGCAACTATTTGCATTGACTCATTCTTTTCTGTTGTCTATAATCCATGTAGGCTTGCCTTTTAACTTAGAAATGCTTCATCTTGTGCTGTTTTGCAACTCAGAACCAGAATGCTCAGCATAAGGGAATCATCAGCAAGATCAAAAGGGAGAATAGATGCATTCCGGATCTGATATTCCAAATTGAAAACTATGAGAAATATCTCATTCAGCTCAGCAAGTCAAGTAATGTTAATTTGTTGAGATATGCCAAGCGCAGTATTGCAAGGGATTTTAAAATTTTGGAGACAAAAAAGGTTGTGGTGGGGGAAGAGACAACAGAACACGAGCATACTCTGTCCAGTTCTGCTTCTGAGAATGGATCTAGTGGGGAATCTGAGGGCCCAGATGAGGAGAATATATCTGAGAAGACTGCTTCTGCTGAGCCTAATGGAAATATCACTGATGTGGACTCTGAAAATGATATGAATGATCAAGAGATGTTGATAAGAAAGAAGAGAACCAAAAGGAGTAAGGTTGTCGAAGATTCAGATGAGGAAGCATGAGGATTAGTACATAGGCCTACTATGCTTTTCCAAGTCATATATTCTCAAATTTTCAGTCCTCTCGAAGATCCTGAGTTGAGAATCTAACTTGGTAAATGGACAACTAAAAGAGCAAGATTGGAACTTTCAACTATGGATAAGTATTATGAATTTTTCTGTCAGAAAACAAGTTGTCTCTCCAATATTTTGAACATTTTCCAATGATCGTCTATGACATGTAATCACTCTGCAATATGGTCGTATCACATTCCACTCTGCTTCTGTGTTGTTTCGTGTTGGTACTTCACCATTTCCTCTTTGGATTCATGGATTGTAGTCCTCGGAGGCATTGGTTGTTTCGAGTTGGAAGAAAAGAAAAATCTTCAGTTGAATTTATAATCAATAACTGCCTGCATTTTAGTAATGGCATGTCTTTTGCAGACATTAGTTAATTTTTTTAAAGAATATTATTTCATGATTGTAGATATTTGGTATTGCAGGCCAAAAAGTGTCAGTGATATCATGTTATGAATACAGGGACTATTGCAGTCCCCTATGATACTTTCATTTTCAACCAACAGAGAACCTGTCTACTAAGTTAGTTTGTATTCCTATGAGTTGTGTACATGGCAATGAATGTAAGAAAGCAAACTGACTCTATGAATGTAAGAACCTGTCTACTATTTTTTTTTTTTTCATTTTGTTGTTTTAGATATATGTTTCTTCATTTTTTATTGATATTTTAGATTGAATTTGAGTTGTATTCTTATCTTTGAGTTATATTTTGATTATCGATATGGTTGGGTGAGTCCTTGACTCATCAGAAGTCATGTTCTAACCCACAAGGCATAATGGCATTAAAGAGCATTCATATGCTTAAGTGGGCATTTGATGCGAGTTAGAAACTCCATTCGATATACACTGAAGTGGAGGATGTAGAGAAGCACTAAAGCAAACGAGGCATTTGAAGGACTACAATTTTATGAGTCAGTTGGCTGATGAGAAACATCTGCTTTTGGTTGTGTTGATCGGTGACTTAACACTACTAAGTCGAGTCGATCAAATCTTCATTGTCACTATTTCTAAATATGAGATATCTGTCGGCCTTAGCAACTTAGTTTTGATGCAAATCATTAAGTGCATGACTGATAGATAAAACACATAATTAGTCATCGTGTGTTTAAAAGAGATATTCTTTTAGGACTTGTATGGTGTATGAATACCTAATAAAGTTCTTGAGATCATTAATTTTGATGCAGTTAGCCTTTCTCATTCATGAAAACACATAAAAGATTTACATGTGAAGAGAGAAAAAACAGTGAAAATTTGTTTTTCAAATTTTTAGAAGCACTATAAAATATAAATAAATGTAATAGTCTCTCTCTCTCTCTCTCTCTCAACATAAACTTGGTGGAACTTCTTCTCTCGATCGACCGTCTCATCAAGCCGTTTTATTCCAAATTCACAGGACGACCCTCTTTAAGCTCATTCTCCCATCACACATGACATGCACTCCACGATGTTTCTGGCTTCGCGTCAATGCTTGACGACAGTAACAGGGCATGGTGCGTATGTCAACACATAGTTTGTCACACTACCCAACATAATCCTGCGTGGACATTGAACCACAATTGCATCAACTTCAACCAAAACATGACAATACAATATATATACACACACACACACACACACACAAACACATATATATACTTGGAGTTATTAGCTCGCACATATAATGACGCAGTCATTTTCTTATACAACGTCTCATTCTGCTATGGAATCCAACGGTTCAGATCTTATGATTTGCGTACTGATGGCCATTGCGATGAACCGCAGGACACCGAACCGCAACAACCACATAAATATCATGAACGGAAGCTTTTTGTAGGTTTAGAAGCACTATAAAATATAAATAAATGTAATAGTCTCTCTCTCTCTCACACACACACACAAACACATATATATATTCTCACACACACACACACACACATATAATGACGCAGTCATTTTCTTATACAACGTCTCATTCTGCTATGGAATCCAACGGTTCAGATCTTATGATTTGCGTACTGATGGCCATTGCGATGAACCGCAGGACACCGAACCGCAACAACCACATAAATATCAAGAACGGAAGCTTTTTGTAGGTAGCCTTCCAGAAACCCTAGAAACTACGCCGTTATGGTGATTTCCTCCCTCGAACGCAAATGTCAATCGATGCCAATATGCCTTCCATTGCGTTTGTCGTCTGATCTCTATCTCTTTCACGTTCGTATTTTTTGCAGGGTATCGATATCGTCGCCGGAGGCCGGAGCAAGAAGGCGAGGCGCACGGCGCCAAGGTCGGACGATGTTTACCTTAAGCTCCTCGTCAAGGTTTAGATCAACTCGATTCGATTTTGTTCGGCCTACATGTGAAGTCTCTCTTTGTGCAAGATTGGTTTTTTTATCTCTTGGAATTGATTGTGTTTGCCATTTCGATCAGCTCTACAGGTTTTTGGTGCGAAGGACGGGTAGCAAGTTCAATGCGGTGATTTTAAAGAGGCTCTTCATGAGCAAGACCAACCGGCCTCCGATATCCCTCAAAAGGCTAATTACTTTTATGAATGGAAAGGCTAGACATTTTTTACCCTGTTTTCCTATTGGTTTCTGTCTATGAGAATTATAGATTGGTGATTATGTTACTAAAGTCATTGTTTTGAATCAGGATGACAAAATTGCAGTCATCGTGGGAACGGTGACTGATGACAAGAGGGTTTACGAAGTGCCAGCACTGAAGGTCACGGCTCTGAGGTTCACGGAGACAGCAAGAGCCAGGATTCTGAAGGCAGGTGGGGAGTGCCTGACGTTTGATCAGCTTGCCCTCCGTGCACCTCTTGGACAGAACACTGTATGTATTACACTTGATGCTGCATTTTGAAGTTAATTGCTTAGTTGCATTGGGTATTTGATGAAATTGGTTTCTTCAATTTGATGGTTTAATAAATATTAAGATTAATTTTGTGCTTGTTATTGTGTTTAGTATAAATCCATGACTACACTTGTTCAAGTAAACTTTCAACATTTTAACCTCTATTTTGTTTTGAAGAAATGTTGAAATGTAGGATTTTGGGCATTAACCCCTAGACTGTTTGGGAATTGTTTATTGATATCGTAAGTTTGGAGAATGAAGATGTTTTCGATAGTACGTTTGAATCCTTTGAGATTAGTCAACCACAAGGAGTATATTCCAATAATATACATTTTCAATAGTTAAGTTATTATATGATCATGAGAATTTTTCCTTATTTTTTCGATAGTTTCTAAACAAAAATTCTAAACTCTGGCCCTAGACTGTTTGGGAATTGTTTATTGATATCGTAAGTTTGGAGAATGAAGATGTTTTCGATAGTACGTTTGAATCCTTTGAGATTAGTCAACCACAAGGAGTATATTCCAATAATATACATTTTCAATAGTAAAGTTATTTTATGATTATGAGAAATTTTCCCCATCTTTTTGATAGTTTCTAAACAAAAATTCTAAACTCTGGCATGTTGATTTATTCATAGTAGCCTTTCTTATCCTGTATGAATTTTTCAATAGTTTTATTCATCATAACCTTTCTTAACGTAGCCAAATTTTAAGCGCCACAAATTTTTATTTGGTTTGAAAACTTGATCCATCATATGGTTTGTATGAATCCTTTGAGATTAGTTAATCACAAGGATATTCCATTAATATACGTTTTTAATAGTAAAGTTATTTTATGATTATGAGAATTTTTCCCCATCTTTTTGATAGTTTCTAAACAAAAATTCTAAACTCTGGCATTTTTATTCATTGTAACCTTTCTTAACCTAGCCAAATTTTAAGCACCACAATTTCTTATTTGGTTTGAAAACTTGATCCATCATATGCTTCAAGTAATTTATTTTTCTCCATGTTCTCATTTATTGATTTTGTCCATTTCATTCGAACTTAGATTTAACATCTTGATATTGTCCATTTCATTTGAAATAAGAGATGTCATGTACACATTTTGAAGCCCACATGAAAGAAGATCTTACAGTGGACATATGTCTTTTATCATATGAATCCTGAAACATCTCTCTCGTACGAAGGGGTATGTGTCAATCATCGAAGGGACATCCATCCTTATAAAAACATTGTAAATCCTAATTTTAGCCATAATGAAGAGAAATTGAGAAATTATAGTAACCCGGAAACTAGGTGAGGTACCTAAGTGAGGAGAGTCCTCATGGGTTAGAGCAATCTGATTTGTTCTTTCCTCTTTGACATGTGTTCTGCTCTTTCTATCACAGCGAATACTTCTTTGTCTCGTTTTCTTTAACTTAAGATGCTGAAGCCTGATAATTTAAACTTTAATTCTGTTTTCTTACTGAGAATTATAGTTTCTTAGTAAATGTGATATATCTTTTCTGATTCTGACATGATGGCTCAAAGAGAACATAGGTTTTGAATTAAATAGGAAGCACTTGCTGTGTTTTCAGATAATTTCATGATTATTATAATTTTTATGTATAGGTACTCCTGAGGGGTCCGAAGAATGCTAGGGAAGCTGTGAAGCACTTTGGTAAGGCACCTGGAGTTCCACATAGCCACACCAAGCCTTACGTCCGATCCAAGGGAAGGAAGTTTGAACGGGCTCGTGGAAGGAGGAACAGTAGGGGTTTCAGAGTTTGATTTGGCCCTTGTTGTTATTATTACGTAAAAAGTTTTGCACAACTCCTGCTGCAGTGAGAACTTTTCTACTTTCCCATAAATTGTGGTGTTTTGTTTTGTTTTTTCACTTTTAAGGATGCTTCGATTTGGAAACATGAATTCAATTTTTCTAACAAAAACATTGTTTATTATGCATCTCTCATCTATTCATCTGGTAAAAAATGGATGAAGTAGAAATGGATCTATGTTGATATGTTCATGAGCAACAATGCATGTTGGAGGACCAGGCTTTGTTTTAAGAGAGATGAGCAAGTGCTGGGGGCAAGTTCATTGCTGAAGGAAACTGCTGGATAATGGATAAATGAAATGAAGGCAGTAGAAGAGGGGATTAATGCTGCAATGGAAGAAGGAATCCAGAAGCTGCATATGGAAGTGGATGCTGAAGGCTTAGTTCCACTCCGTACCAAGCAGGAACAGCCACCCTTGGCTTTTTGACTTACTGTGTTAGTAATGTACTTTTGGCCTTCAAATCTTTTATATTACTTGGGTTTTTAGAGAAGCTATAACAACTGTGCTCACTGGTTAGCTGCCTAGTGTTTTGGTGGAAGCCCGGTTTTCCTCCTGAGTTGCTCGAGGTTTTGATGAGCAGATAGCTTATCTTATATAGTTTAAGCTGCATTTAGGAATTCGATCTTTTATCTTTCAAAAAATTATATTGATATCTATATAATTATAAAAATAAAATATCTAAATTCATTTATTCTAACTATATTAATTTTATCAACGAAAATATGAAAATAAAAAATAAAAAAATAATTTTAACATTCCAGTTGATAGTAATGGATGACGTCAATGGTGGTAAATGATGATACCGCTGGGGTTTGCAGGTGGTTGTTGTGGATTAGGAGAGCGACAACGAGAGGAGAGGATCACTTTGTATCTATATCGACGTCAATTTAATTGTTGAGCAATGAAAGGGTAATTGATGAAGATGTCGAGCGGGGTCACTCTACATCTACATCGATGTCGACGCAGTTGTCGAGTAACATCGCTCTCCTCATCCACAACAACCATCCGCAGCCCCTAGTAGCATTGTCGTCCACCACAACTAACATTGTCCGCCATCACCAACTGAAACGTAAAAATTATTTTTTTATTTTTTTATTTTCGTATTTTTGTTGGTAAAATTGATATTGTTAGGGTAAATAGATATAGATGTTTTATTTTCGTAACTATATGAATATTAATTAAACTTTTTAAAATATAGAGATCGAGATGCTAAAAGTAGCTAACTATAAAAGGATAGTTAGCTTTTATAAGTAACACAAAAAAATCAACTTTTATTAGACACAAAATGAGTCTTAACACAAAACAATCAGTTTTTATTAGACACAAAATGAGTTTCAAAGATTGGTGCTGGCTCAATATTCATTTAACACTTTCATCAATGCATGCTAAAGACGATGTACCACCCCTTAGATCTCATGGTGCATTCGGGAATTTATTGTCCCTTTTGACCAGATTTTGTCCATTTCATTCGAACTTAGATTTAACATCTTGATATTGTCCATTTCATTTGAAATAAGCGATGTCATGTACACATTTTGAAGCGCACATGATAGAAGATCCTAGAGTGGACATATGTCTTTTATCATATGAATCCCGAAACATCTCTATCGTACAAAGGGGTATGTGTCAATCATCGAAGGGACATCCATCCTTATAAAAACATTGTAAATCCTAATTTTAGCCATAATGAAGAGAAATTGAGAAATTATAGTAACCCGGAAACTAGGTGAGGTACCTAAGTGAGGAGAGTCCTCATGGGTTAGAGCAATCTGATTTGTTCTTTCTCCTCTTTGACGTGTGTTCTGCTCTTTACTATCACAGCGAAAACTACTTTGTCTCATTTTCTTGAACTTAAGATGCTGAAGCCTGATAATTTAAACTTTAATTTTGTTTTCTTACTGAGAATTATAGTTTCTTAGTAAATGTGATATATCTTTTCTGATTCTGACATGATGGCTCAAAGAGAACATAGGTTTTGAATTAAATAGGAAGCACTTGCTGTGTTTTCAGATAATTTCATGATTATTATAATTTTTATGTATAGGTACTCCTGAGGGGTCCGAAGAATGCTAGGGAAGCTGTGAAGCACTTTGGTAAGGCACCTGGAGTTCCACATAGCCACACCAAGCCTTACGTCCGATCCAAGGGAAGGAAGTTTGAACGGGCTCGTGGAAGGAGGAACAGTAGGGGTTTCAGAGTTTGATTTGGCTCTTGTTGTTATTATTACGTAAAAAGTTTTGCACAACTCCTGCTGCAGTGAGAACTTTTCTACTTTCCCATAAATTGTGGTGTTTTGTTTTGTTTTTTCACTTTTAAGGATGCTTCGATTTGGAAACATGAATTCAATTTTTCTAACAAAAACATTGTTTATTATGCATCTCTCATCTATTCATCTGGTAAAAAATGGATGAAGTAGAAATGGATCTATGTTGATATGTTCATGAGCAACAATGCATGTTGGAGGACCAGGCTTTGTTTTAAGAGAGATGAGCAAGTGCTGGGGGCAAGTTCATTGCTGAAGGAAACTGCTGGATAATGGATAAATGAAATGAAGGCAGTAGAAGAGGAGATTGATGCTGCAATGGAAGAAGGAATCCAGAAGCTGCATATGGAAGTGGATGCTGAAGGCTTAGTTCCACTCCGTACCAAGCAGGAACAGCCACCCTTGGCTTTTTGACTTACTGTGTTAGTAATGTACTTTTGGCCTTCAAATCTTTTATATTACTTGGGTTTTTAGAGAAGCTATAACAACTGTGCTCACTGGTTAGCTGCCTAGTGTTTTGGTGGAAGCCCGGTTTTCCTCCTGAGTTGCTCGAGGTTTTGATGAGCAGATAGCTTATCTTATATAGTTTAAGCTGCATTTAGGAATTCGATCTTTTATCTTTCAAAAAATTATATTGATATCTATATAATTATAAAAATAAAATATCTAAATTCATTTATCCTAACTATATTAATTTTATCAACGAAAATATGAAAATAAAAAATAAAAAAAATAATTGACCTTACGTTGCTTTGTCTTTTCGATTGCAAATCCAAATTAAATATGACTTCGTGCTCCCAAACTGTTTACCAAGCTAGCTATTTGAAATATGCTTTTGTGGTAGGTCAACAGAATCTAATAAAAGTCAAAAAGTGGACATGAACCAAAGATGAATCCTTTAGCCAAAGACTACTTCCGTGGCAACCTGCATTCACAAAACAGCTCTATCGGACCCCTTCAATCCACATAAGCAACCCTTCGTTTAAGTATCGATACGAAAAAGCAACCAACCGGCCACACTTGCTTTTCTTTTCTACCTTTTCGGGTAGAAATTATGTATGTGCTCGCAGAGCTTCACAGAGAGAATGGTAGAAACTAAAAATCATCGACATTTCAAGAGCAACAACGACGACAACAATTTTCTCAAGCACCTGTCAGATATGAGAATCTGTACACCAGCATCAAAGACTAACACAATGACAGTAGTACGTCCATAGTTTATATGGATACAAACTAGGAGGAGAAACTGACTACTACATTCCTCACCAAGAAAATGCTGCTTTATGTCCTGGTTGCATTAAGAAATTTGTCTCTAGAGCTGACACTTGTTATGCATCTCATATAACCAGCTTGAGATCAACTTATAATAAGCTTAGATACTTTACCGGCGGCAGGCTAAAAGAAGTGGAATGAGGAAAGAATAAAGAGAAAGAATTGCTGAAACCCCTACTACAAGCAGCAGTTATCAATAGCACAGGACTAGGTCGAGATGTCATCAAGAACAACATCAGCTGGATCCCCTATCCACAATCTTCCATCCCTCCACTTGAACCTGATCCTCAGCTTCCCGTTAGCATCTATGCCCATGATCTCACCCTTACTAGCAGATGTCTCCATTCCCCATCCCCACCTTGGCATCACCAGACCTGGTTTTATTCTTACCCTGTCACCAACTCTGAATGCTCTCACCTTTTCCACCTCCAACTCTTTGCATACCCATAGTCTCTCTCTGAAACAGAAAGCAATTCTCAACTCCCCATCCTCTGCCCTGTGCACCACTCCTATACTGGCATGTGTCACGTCTCCCCACTGGTATGTTGGGGTCATAATAGCTTCCCTCACTTTGACCCAATCACCAACTTGCACTTTCTCTTCCTCCAATCTGTCCACCTCGGCTGGGTCAATCATCCAAGCTTTAGATCCTGCTGGTGTATATATTCTTAGCTTCCCGTCTGCATCCACAGAAGATATAGTCCCAATACTAGCATGGCTGTGGGCGGACCAACCAAATCGTGGCTGCTTCACACATTTCTTTATTTTCACCCGTTGCCCCACATCAAGCCTGTCTACCGCCTCAAGGTGCGCAGCAGTTCCCACCCACCTCTCCTGCTCACCGCAAAATGCAACATGAACGGTTCCATCCCACATATCTTGTTCATACCCTATTCCATGCACTACACCGATGCTTCCAGGTTTCAGGGACTTCCAACAACCTGATACATCTTTAAGCCTGACCCAATCACCAACCTCAAACACTTCCTCCTTCTCAAGGTCTGCAGGGTCTCCTCTCCACAGCCCTGGAACGCCAAAAAAGGACACCCTGACTTCTCCATCTGCATGCACACCAGTTATGATGCCTCTAGAATCAGGCTGAGCATCTCTCCAGCCCCATCTTGGTTCAACAATTACAGCACGAAACCGGACGTAGTTCCCTATTTTCAGACATGGGACTTTCTCAACGTCCATGCAATGAGTAATCCATTTCCCCTTCCTGAAACACCCAGCCAACTCCAAGTATCCAGAGTCTTGAATGCTATGAACAACAGCTACACTTTCTTTCCCAATGCTGTTCCAGTCATAGGTGGGTCTAGAACCAAGACTTGGCTTCAAACGCACCCAATCTCCTACTGCAAAGCCTGTAAGTCTCTCGGCATCTCCTGGGGCAACTTTCCACAAGCTACTTCTACCAGCAACCTTAATCTGCATTAAACAATAATTTGTGGAGGAAATAGATTAAAAAATAATTATGCCGAATCTAACACAAGAACACTATTGTTAGTAGATAGATAAATGTCTCACGTTCAAAGTTCCATCCATATCTATTCTTGTTATTGCCCCAACAGTTGCTGCAGTTTCATTTGACCATCCTAGTCGTGGCTGAGATATGGATGGCATCAAATGTATCTTTTCTCCTACTTCGAAGGGCTGCACCTTCTCCATATCCGCCACTGAGCAGCTAAAAGGTTTACTTCTGAAGCACAAGGCAACACCCATATCGCCATCATCTTCTAGACTATGGATTATCCCAATACTGTTTCGTGTGACATCTTCCCATCCATACTTGGGAGATGGTACTGAAGCTTTAACTCTGACCCAGTCACCAACCTGCACACCACATTTGTTTCAAGGATTTGGAATTTCAGATATGATATTTGCCAATGCCTTTTTGAGGATCAAATTTATAGAGAAAAGTACCTTAAAGTTCTCGACCCTTTCCATATCAGAAGGATCAGCTTGCCAAGGGGTTGATCGATTTGGAATATCAATTATGAGCAGACCATCAGTCTCTATCTCAATTATTTTTCCCACACTATGATGTGTCTCACCACCCCATGCATATCTAGGCTCTGCAACAGATCTCTTTACGCATACTTGGTCACCAATCTGAAAAGGTTAAAGTAGAGAATGTGAATAAAATATATTTCAAAAAAGGACAAAAAAAGTGTAGTAACAAAGAAAATAAACTGAAAATCATATATTATTTAACAACCATGTATCTCACTTACCCTGAAAGGTTCAACAGGTTCAACTTCCTCAGGTTCACAGTGCCATGGAGTAGCCAAATAGCAAAGACCTAGCAAAAGGCTACTATCAGGTCTGATGGAATACACAATCCCAATGCTTCCAGGAGTTACAGCTTCCATGCCATGAATAGAAGCTGTTAATGAGGGGCGAACGCGGACCCAGTCACCAACCTTAAATTCTTCAACTCTTTCCATTTCAGCAGGATCAGCTCTCCATCCCCTGGATGCTCCAGGAAAACCAACCCTTAAGATACCATCATCATCAACACACAGTACAGTCCCAATGCTATCTCGTGATTGACCACGCCATCCAAATCTGTAGAAGGAACAATAAATAGCAACTATTAATGAATTCAGCTTGAGAGAAAAACCAACATCATGAAGAAAAAGGATTTCTCGTCCTAGATCCATATTGGCCCATGCCCGGACTAACACAGGTTTGGTCCATACTGGCATACCAACACGGTATGCCAGTACATCCTAAAAACAAAAAAACCCTAATATAGGGAAATACAATCAATATTGATGGGAACAAAGTGATTCTCTACCAAATTAAAACACATCGAATAAGGACTGAAAGCAGTATCTAAAGAATTATGGCCAATTACCAGAATATAACCAACACAGAAAACAGGGTTGCATTAGTTAGCTAATAACCAACAAAATTGTCTGATTATGAAAATATAAAACTCTACGAATTCTACTATGGGGTTTGTACAGTCTTTAATTAACTTAGAAAACAGTACGATAAGGGTCCCAGAAATATCGTGTGTTGGATTTTTTAAAAGAAAGGGGTGTCTAGTAGTTATACTGAGGTGACAAAAGATAGATATAAAGTTGAGCATCTCAGTAAGTTCTATATCACTGCAGGTTTTACCAAAAGCTCTAGTTCTATCACTTTATTTTTTTCACAATGAACTAACTAGGCATACTCAGAATAAACTTTTTGTTAATAATATTCTTTTAATTAAAGAGATTAGTAGGGATTAATCCAAAACTTCTATGGTAGCAAACATGAGAAAATAAGGATATTAGACTAGACAAGAGTAAGGCTACCATATCAAGTGAAACTATAGCAATATCAAAAGATGAAATAGGCAGAGAACATTTTAGAAGTATTGATTATCTTCAATCATTCAATAGAAATTTTTTTTTGATGAAGATATCATTTATTGCAATCAAGTGAGATAACAAAGGTGGTGCAAGACATCCAAAGTGCTATATAATTGTTGTGTGACCCTTTCTACAGCTGAAGGCCAATTATTTTCTATAGCCCATGGATCATCTCATACTGAGAGATGACCCAATTTAAGCTCTAGACTATCCAGTTCTTTTAAGTTTATAGTCGGCCTGGCTAGGTTTGATTTCTGAAGACTAGAATCAGGTTATTAATAAAAAGTGCCTTTTGGGCTCAATTAGATAATCGCAGTGTCACTGCTGCCTTCATCTGAAGTTAAAGAACAAGAGAGGAAGATAACATGAAGAACAAGAATTCTAGCTCTTGCCTCCTATCTCCGATACAACTTATGTCCTCAACTGATGAAGATTAAAGACTTCTACTGATTGCAAGTCGCCAAGGTTATATTTCTCTAGTATTTCTGTTCCCATTAATATCAAAAAAATACAGGGTGATACAATGGTCCATACCATGAGACCATATTTGTCCAACTACTGGCAGGTGGATCACGATTGGATCCACAACACGAAAACCATAAAAACTAACACAATTTGAGAAGTGTAAACAATAAAATGCCAAATGATGGCTTAAATATGTTCCAATTTATAATAAAATAGGACATAAATTAAATATTTATTACATTATGTGTTTTGGTTTAGAATATGGAGTTGGTAAGAAGAGGAACGATTCATATAACATTGAATTGTCATGTTCCATAACTAGAGTTTGTGTTGGAAGTCCAGACACTAGCGGAAGTTTTTTGGTTTTCTCCAATCTTTTCTTCTATCATCTCTCTCCTTGTGTTGTTACTTTTTATAAAACCTGTGTTCTAACAAAATATAAGAGACATGGTCAAGAGCCAGCTTGCGTCAGAAGCAACAGACAAAAATATGGTGCTTCTAAGAGGTGATCGTGGACATATAGGTCAATATAGGTCACCACCATGGCTTTTAGTAAGAACATGATCCAGTTGCACATCCTTCAAACCGTGTATTGGCAGGAGCGATGAGCAGTAATCACCCTTTTTCTTAGCTAATTTTGGAGACATAAAAGCCCAAATACTTAAATTCAATAAAATGAAAAGAAAAAAAGGGAAACAAGAAATATAAAGATTTGCACAAAGCACAAGTAAAACTAAAAAAATAAATTTACAATCATATTCCACTAAAATATCATCATGAGCATAAAGACTAATTTAGTAGCATGTCCTATTACATATAGAATTTTACTTAAAAATTAAAATAACATGGGTAGTATTACATAATTAAACTGTTGTTGATTTAATCGTGTGACTGGATGTGTCACCTCCTATCAAGCATAATCTAATTCTGAGGGAAAATAATACAACCTCCAAAAGAAAATTTAGAGGAGGAGAAAAGAGAGGGAGACAAATATAAAAGCGATAAAAAAAGAAAAAGAATAAGGAAATAGAAAGCTTTATTATCACTTCAATGAATTGGCCAAGGGACCGCAGTAATGTATTTTACAAATCAAGAAAGCTTTGACTTGATCTAACCTAATAAAGACTTGAAATTATAACTACGGTATGCTCCCTTATTATTTGTTTAGTATTCTGCCTACCCCTGGCAATCCCTTACTGAATTCATGGACTGGTCAGGTACCCATGAGGCATGTGGTACCTGCCTTAGGGATGATGACCCTAGCTTCTTTTGTCCTATGGATGGCCAGCCCCTAATGGGATTCAAAAAGAGGTAAAAAACATGGTCCACTTCCCTTCCTCCTCCCTCTTGGATGATTAGGGGTGTTCTTAGGTGTCTTTGGTTCGAATTAAGACTGGCATGAACAAGGAAACTCAAGATGGATCAGTCATTCTTGTTGACCAGGACAAATTCCAATCCAAGTAAATTTGCCTAGTTGACAAGCTAGACCTTGAAAAAACTGATCAAATTCATGTATAAGCTATGCATTCATAGCATTCATGTGGGATTTAAGGAATTTTACATAACACAGTTGCTCAAAAAGTTAATCCAAATTATCTACATGCACCCTTATAAATAACTGCACCAACATAAGAATGATAATCTGGCATTGCCGATCCCTCACCTCAAAGTGAAAATCAGCTGTGCCAATGAAAATCAACAACACATTAACGCTAAGAGTAAGAATGCTGTTGGGCTAATTGACCAAATAGCAACGTCTAGAAATATCAACTAATTCAAGAACATTGATGCTTGGTTTACATGTCCGCTAATGCTATTTTATATACATTAATTGAAGCAAGGATTATAATTTCAGTTCATACCGATGTATCAAGCCCTGCTCGATACGGTACATACTGAGACATACCGACGGTACACTCAAAATCATAAAAAAAACTCCAAAAATACTTAAAAATAGAAAAAAAAAAGATTAGGATTTTTAAGTTAGAAATAAGTATACTCCAAAAATACTTAAAAATAGAAAGAAAAAAAATAGATTAGGATTTTTAAGTTAGAAATAAGTATAAATTTAATACAATTTAAGCAAAAATAATGTAAATTAGGAAAGAATAATGCCACATATATTTTTGGGCTTTGAAAAGTAACTTTATGGTACGCTCTGAATCGTCCTTTCGTTAATATTAAATTATCTATAAAAAAAATATTTAAATTAATATATTATTTTTT
This sequence comes from Musa itinerans, assembly GCA_001649415.1. Classification (NCBI taxonomy): domain Eukaryota; kingdom Viridiplantae; phylum Streptophyta; class Magnoliopsida; order Zingiberales; family Musaceae; genus Musa; species Musa itinerans. The sequence goes on from LVTN01000005.1 coordinate 30,463, forward strand.
ATATAACTTAAATTTTAAGATTCAAATAAATTAAGTAATCTATCAATGGATGCACCTAGTTCTATCATAAAAAAGAACGAGACTCCACGGGTGGTGGATCGAGATCCTTCATCCTATCTATCAGTATATCAATATGATATGTCCATAAAAAAGAACAAGACTCCATGGGTGGTGGATCAAGATCCTTTATCCTATCTATCAGTATATCAATATGATATGTTTATCAGACCTAATCATGAAATTGATCCCACAACATAGTGTACTGATACATAGTATGTCATTGGTGCATCAATGTAATGATGGTCGTAGTATGATATTCATGAACTACATGTGTCCGAGACGGGTCTTGAGGCAAGAATGAATGTGGCATGTATTAGTATGGAGCATAGAAAATGTCAGAACTTCTACTCTCGCTAGTGATATGTTGCTCTATATCGTCAGATCGATCATTGTACAGTTGTTCGAAGAAGTATGACCAACTATCACCATATTGTTGTTGGTCGTAAGATTCTCCATAATACGACGATTGTGAATACGATGAACTTCGCTCTATATCTACGTCATGTAGGCTCTATCATATCTATTAAAAATCATCCACTGGCCTCTCCTTTCCCTTTCATGCATAAACTCGATCAGTACCTCGTCGAGATCCATGATCTAAATCTTGGGTGGCATGTGTAAAATTTTGCTCCTCGGTCCATGCACCACCCTCAAATTAGCCTCTTGATTAGAGTATTTTTCCTCTTAATACTCTCAAATTAGCCTCCTAAATTTGATCAAATCCACAAATTGTAGCTTTGATGAGTTTAGAAGAATGAAAATATGAGAATAAAATAGAGATATGAGTGAAAGAGTTTAAGAGAGTATAAGAGATTGAGGGGGTGAAATGAGTTGAAATAGTGAGGAGGAAAGGGTCTAAAAACCCTTTTCTAAATCTCAAACGATCAAATTGAACGTTTGAAATAGGGCAATCTCAGCCCTTGATCGGTAACAGTTGAAATCCGACCAGTACATATTGGTAACGATCAGATTTTGATCGTCATTGCTCGGTACAGATCCCGTATCGCCCGATACGAGTTGAAATCCGACCATTACCGACCAGTATATATTGCTAACGATCAGATTTTGATCGTCATCGCTCGGTACAGATCCCGTATCGCCCGATACGAGGCTAAGTGACCGATACCGCCTGGTAGATGGTGGCCCGTGTATCAGTATCCTATCGAACCAATACGTACCGCCTGTATTGGACGGTATGCATAAGTACAGCAAACCCTGAATTGAAGCATTCATTTCTGCTTTGTATTTCTTCAGTTAGCTGATAAAAAAAAGAAGATGAACTCATTAAACTTGGTTGTGTTTGTAACATCAAGCATATACAACTACAGTCCTTGACCTTGTTTGGCTGACTCAACATTAGCAAAGTTTTACTGCATCACATGATCCAGAATAGTTAAAGCTAACAAAGTTAATGTGGATAAAAAGAATTAAAAGAGTTGAAATCTCAAGAGTAAACCATGGTTAAAATACTTCCCAAAATGATTGGTAGAAGCCAGTATTTAATGGTCTAGCAACCAACCAAGATACGGGCCGAAAGATTTTGCCTACTTTGGTCCGGGAAGGACTAAGCCACCTGGTAAACTCACCATGTTGGACTTGCATGCAGTAAGCAGACCTATGGCGAACAATAAGTCTACCACGTGGTACAAATACCCATCTTAATTTATTTTTTTTACAAATATCACAATTGTCTTGCTTTTCTTCTTCTCTTTGTTAGTCTGTCTTGCTTTACGTGGTACCAATACCCATCTTCGTTCTTTTTGTTAGTCTCTCGTCTTCTCCTTCTTGCTGCAACATAAACACTTCCTCCTATGGGTATGCCTCCTCTTCCTCTTCCTCTTCCTCCTCCACCGCCTCCAGTTCCTCATCTTGCTTTGTGCCTGATCTGGACCATACCAGCTGGTACCGGCTCATACCAAGTATCAATAGGACACCCAAACCGAACTAATATTGGTATTGAACCGAGAATTTTAATCCATAAAGTCAACTCAGTTCAAATTCTCATGCAGAATTATATGGCAACATCGATAAAGTCAAAATTAATGCCTAGAATATTCAGATGTACCTTGGTTCTTTAACATCAGGCTTTAGCTTCACATGCTGTCCTCTGTCTAACGGAATCACCTTAATAACCTCGTTTGTCAAAACATGTGCTTCTCCAGTGCAGAAGGATACAACCAAACTGTCACTATTCAGCACAGTCTGGACAAAACCAATGCTTTTGTGATTTGCACCCTGCCAACCATATGTTGGATTCTCAACACTTCTTTTGAATTTCACCCAGTCCCCAACTTGATATCTGTTAAAATGGTAGCAGATATCAATTAAACATTACAGGTACAATTAGATAAAGTATTCAATTATGATTGTTAGAATATATACAAATAATTTATTCTGACATAAATGGAAATATATCTAGTCACAGAATTTAAAAGACCAAGAACTTTCACCATACATGGTTGGAGAGAGATGAACTCCTTTGTCCAGGAGTGCTTCCACCAATGCTTCGGAGATCCATTCTCGAGGCAGGCCCTCAAGAAAATCACGCAATGTCCAGCCCCTGTATCAACAGCATAAACCAGAATGTTCTTTTTGGTTTGGACCTTTCCACTCAAAATAAGAAAGTAATTATTTGCTGAAAATTAAAGCTAAAATGATATTGTATCAACCTTTATGCCAAGATAATGGAAGCATAATTACTTAAAAGATTATTGATTTATGAGGATAGAACAAAGCCTAAGGGCCCTAAAGTAAGATAATAACAAACTGATCATATAATCAAGTAGGCAATGCAAAAAACAAGTGAGTCAACAAGTTCTATGCTTCTTTTGCTGAAACAATTTATACGAGAACCACAAGAACAAGGCATTAATCTGACCATAAAACAGCAAGAGGATTCAACTAAGTTACAGGGTAAGCCCTTGCCTGTGGTTTCGCACATCAACATCGGGAGATGGGTACTGCAGCATAACAACAATCCAATTGAGATTTTCACGTATCATTTTTGCTGCATCAGCTGCAATATGGAAGGCATTGTCACCATCATCATCCTGATGAATTTCAGTCAGGTTAGTATATTAGTACAAACAAATTTCAACGATAGATGCCACAAAATGTAACTATGATAATTCTAAAGCATGTAAGGGTAGGTCCAACCCAAATTACAGACATCTCGAACAACTTTTTGCATTGCAGTTTATCCTTCTCACCCACAAATATATTAGATGATCCAATCAAAACTAAATACTTGCGCAAAATTGGAAAGTAACCTATTACTGAAGAATTTGATTATGGACAAGATGAATAGAAAGAAAATTCCATTCCCGTGGATCCAGAGTTGCCTTGGTCAATTTTATTCTCTCCACCATTTTCTCAAATGTCTGATGAAAGAAGGAATCTATGTTATGCATGTTTTAGAAAGACAAGTAATCTACTCATAAGGGAGGGTACTTAAATTCTTGAAACTTGAAACCTTAACTGTATACTCTAAAACATAAACCATAATTTATTTGAATTCAATCTAAAAGAGTTGTGACTTCAACATTGCTCCCCTTGGGAGACAATGGTGGCAAAAGTTTTTCTGGCATCAATATTCACTCTTTTTTTAACCCAGACCATATGCCACAGCTGGGAAGAGCAACCTAATTGGTGAAAGCAGTTTCTCTTATATATTTCAGAATATGATACTCAATTCACTTGTATCTAGATCACTTGTCTGATGAGCCATTTCACAAATACCTTACCTTTATCTCATCTTTGCCATTTTTCTGTTCTTTTTCAACCGAATCACTAAAAAACAATTGAAACCATCAAACTTGGTGAACTGAGACTCCTTAAACTGCTTCATTTCTGAACTTTTGACTCATCAAAATTGTCTAAAGATGAACAGGAAATAGAAGAACATCATCTAGTCAGAATCATTGTAAGATATGTAAAAGACAATTTTTGAGATGCTGAACAGTGTCAAAATTATGCTGTCGAAGAAATTTATTAACTATAGGAAAACTTGTCCACGAAGCTTCTACGAAGATGTTGAGATATAGGAAGTAAATCTTTTCCTTGCAAAATGAAGTGCTCAGATATAAACAGCATATTTGAAAACTTATACAGGAAGTAACTTCATTATAAACTAAACTAGGAAATAGTCATAATACCTGCAAATTACAGTTTGCTCCAGCAGCTAGAAGCAAACCAACACATGAATTTGCACCTCTATTTAGTGCAACATGGAGGGGTATTGTATTTTGGGCATTTCTTATGTTCACATCAACCCCAGCTTCCAGAATTATCTAGCCATAAGTTATAACAGGGCACTCAAATATTAGTATTGATCCAAGAAACACTAAAAGCAACAAATGTAAAATGTGTAACTATTATTTAGTTAACATTAATCAAATTTAAAACTATGGATAGGCCTATGTTACCTTCACTAACTCTGCATCATTGATCATCGCTGCTGTATGCAAAGCTGTCCGGAAGTGCATTTCATCTTGGGCTGTGGGATCTGCACCGGCAGTGAGCAATATTCTAACCAGTTCCCGACCCTCTGTCAAAAGGTTCCCAACCAGTTAATTAATGTTAATATGACACAAGCATCTCAAAGCTCACACTAATTCTTATATAAAAAAAAGTTTTAGTGCATTCCTAACATGAAACAAAGCTGATCGGTACGAAGAGCATCTAAGAGAAAGAATGCAAATGAAAACTATTTATGGTTCTCTTACATTTCCAGAAGAAACACAACATTCTAAATAGGACAATTAAATGTGTTTAAAGAGAAATAAGAACTAAGTTCATACAAGAACATACATAAACATATTGTTTTAGAAAAAATAACACAGATAAGAAAAGCAGTGTGTCAAATATAATGGATAAAATATCTATCAAGTCTTGACAAGGGAAGAAAACTCAAACTTTTTCCTGTGCATTTGGTGTTCCATAGGGCCAATCTTCCACAGACAGATGGATCATAGCCTCAGCCACATGATGTTAGAGGCTGCCAAAGCTTGAGTGAGAGACTAAGAAACCAAATTATTAGTGTCATAAAATTAAGTCAAAAACTTTCTAGCATACAGAAGTTGACAATAGAAAGGACTGTCATAGTAATCTATAGCTTACCCTGCCTACTCCTGAAAGGAAAAAACTATGATCGCCTTTCTTTGTACTAGAATATCCACCACGACCTTTCATTCAAATTAAGCCTTGTGCATCAATGATTATTAAGGCCTTGGACATGACCTTCTTCACCTCTATGTCAGAAAGCTAGGCAACGTCGACGAAAAAAGGTGATGCAGTCCAAGCTGTCTTGAATGATTAAAACTCCAATTTAAGCCATAAAATAATTTATTTCTTTTGAAAGGAGATGATAGAACTAGAATTTGAATTAATTAGAGACTCTAGTTTAACTGAGACACCTATGTAAAAGTTATATAAAAGCTGACTGAACCTATTCAGAGATCAATAGTTCTGCTGAATACTTGTTTTAGTAATTAGTTTGGAGCAAGGAAACTAGGATCCATATCGGGATAAGCACTAAAATTTGATGCTGAGACAAGGCTAAATAAGTTAGATCAATCACATTGGATGAACAGAATGGGAGTTTTTCTAAATATATTAAAAGCAGGACGTTACAAAAGAAAAGAAGGAAAATAGAGAAGATAGAAAACTGATTAAGTGTGAACGCTATTAGCAAATTCTCCATCCAATTAATATCATTTTCTATTTATCATAACCAATTGACAAACTTAAAGTAGATTTCAGTAAACCTTAAGGGCATACAGACAAAAAAGAATTGCCCACATTTGGTTTTCCCTTAAGGATTTCCACTGATTAAATATCTTATCTCGCATTATAAATTAGACTTCCTAAAAGCCTTCTCAGGATAAGAATGGTGCGTTAGGCACCAAGGTCCAAAAACGCCCGAGGCGCTAGGCGATCGCCTGAGCGAAACGAGGCGCTAAAATATAAAAATATATAATATAATTAATAAATATGATTATTTAAATAAAAATATGAAATTAAATTAAGAAAATCTTACAAAATCACAATATCACATTAACAAAAAGTCTCAAAATTCAAAACAATAACAATAATTTCAAATAAATAAAAATTAGCAGTATTAAAATCAAAATAATATATTATTAATCTAATAAATAAAAAATACTATTACTAGTATGCAGTTAACAGTATATTGCTAATATACTATTAATAGTATACTATCGAGTTGATGTGAGAAGAGTAAGTAAGAGTAAGACAACAGCGACAGTGGCAAGTAGTGACAACAGCGGCGAGCAAGCGAGAGTGCAACGTAAGAGTAAGACCGATGCTGCTGATTGAGAGCAACGGCAGCAGTAGCAGCGAGCAACGACAGCGGGAGCGGGAGCGACGAGCAGCGATAGCAGTGCGAGCAACAATAGTGGCAACGGCGAGCAGCGACAGTGGCAGCGAAGAGCAACGACAGCGGAGAGAGGCAACGACAACGGAGAGGAAATGTCGACGGCAAAATAGTGAGCAGGGTTAGGGTTGGGGAAGTCGCGAAAGGGATGATGGGAACCGATATCGGTGCTTTAGTTGGTTCAATTGAACCATGGGAGCCGATATCGGTGTTTTAGTTGGTTCAATTGAACCAACTAAAGCACCTATTGAAATTGCTAGTATACAGGCAAGGAGCCGAGTATCAAGTGCATCCAATTTATCGTGACTATTAAAAATTTTGAAGATATACTCCATTTAAATACTGTTAGTAGTGAAACTATAAATAGTTCAGGGTGTATTTCATTTTTAAAGAGGTGAAACAAAAATTACTATTAGTAGTAATAGTGGCATGAGGAGATGAGAGGAAGGAAACTTAAAAAGACTTTACTATAAACTATAAATAAAATTTTAAATATGTCTAACTTAACAATTGATATGATTTTTTTTATAGCACAATGACAACAACAGATCCATAGTTGATCCCAAATAGTTGGGATTTTGTGGCGTTGTTGTCAGTGCACTCCATTTTATAAAAAAGAGGATCTAGCACTCTTTTTAAAAATTGTTGTGCATGCCTCAACCTTGGTTTGTCGTCTTCTACCATCACAGACAATTGCTCATCCTTCAAAGTCACATCGTCAAACTTCTTGAATATTACATTATTTGTTGGTTAATGGGAAACAAGCTCAATTGACCATCAGAAGATGAGTATATTTTTCAGATAATTTAGTATGGCTTCCACAAGGACAAGGGCAACATCAATGCAATAGCAGCAGTAAAAACGACAATGAAAAAAACAAGACTGATTGCAACTTGTTCAAGTCAACCAAGTGGATCATTTCTATCCATTTAGCTTATTAAGGACAACAACCTCAGATCAACCAAGGTCTACATTTCCTCTCTTTTCCATATCAAGTTGTCTTTAGTCTTACTTCCCCTGTCTTTTTTGAATATAATCGTGTTACCTTCTAATAAATAGTAATAAGGTCTTCCGCAATCAGACATGCCAAGAATATCAATAATGCATTTAATCTTCAACGAATGCTATCTCCAAGTTACTACCAAAGCAATCATTTTTTTATCTTCAAATTCCTCATTATAACTCCAGAAATTTTTAATGTGCTCCTCCTTTTTTTAACAATTCTAATAAATCTGGATCCTATTCCAAATTACCAAAAGGGTATGATTATCAAATAGCATAAACCATACACTTACACCTGAATATGCTGTACATGTCCGTGGCAGAATGCAAGTAGATAATGGCTTATTCTTCATGTAAATTTTTCATGACTCAGAAATCCATCTTAATTCAAATCTACAACACTAAGTCCCTAAGGCCACAATCATGTATTTACAAGTAATTAAAATAAAATAATGAATCCCACTACTAGAGCAAATTTGTACTTATATAAAGACTCCGACAATATTTTACCCAAAAATAATAACCTGCAGAAAGCCTCTTGATCCACAGTATGCTAGTCATTAGAAAAATATTTTTATTTCATAATTTATATAGTCCAAGAATATCTTCCTTCTAGAAATCTAATAAAACTGAAGCACATCATCTAATAAAACTAACCAATAAAAAAATTGTACCCAATAATTTGCCTGAAAATCTTGTGCAGCAGAAGGCCTAAGCTTTGTTGATTGGTTGAGTGGCAGCTGAAGATGGCAGATACAAAATCTAATAATCTGATGGTTTCCTTGGCGACAAGCTAGAAGGAGAAGAAGAACGGGAAAATACAAAGAGAAGAAAGTAAAGACAAATTTGAAAATGGGAAGGTGTAAGATGAGAGAATGTAGATGCAAGCAGTAAAAGGTACTCACCAAGCTTAAAAAATACGTAAATTTTATTGCACATCTAGGGTTCAAAAAACCAAGCAGACATGTACATATCACTAGGCTTTCACTGGTCTGCTCCTGAACCTGCACATGAACTAGGCTAACACTGGTCCTTCACCTGGTTCTTTCACTATTACCAGGCCATAACCTCACGTGTGGTTCTTGGATCCAAAAGAGATCCATGGCTTCTTTTTAGCCCTGCCACTTTCCCCTTCATTCTCACTTCCTCTCATTTCCTCTTTCAATCCCTTTCAAATGTCACCCATTTTCTCCCCCAAACTCCAATCACCAAGGGGTGGCTTAATTTCAACAAGTAGAAGGTTCAAGCACAAGTTCCGAACCATATTTTCACAAAAAATTGGATAAATTTGAGTATAATCTTTTAAGTTTTAATATAATCACTCTCTATATGGTTGCAATTAGTTTAGGATTTATTGCTATCAGTTATTTTATGAAACTAGGTTAGTATTTAGACACTTTACCTTAACCGATTTGTGGCTGATCCACAAATATCAAGCCTGGAACCTTACAGATCTAGGCTAGGTCTGTGGGGATCGAAGCTTCATTCTTGTGGATCTAGCCTAGATCCACAAAAAAATAAAGCCAAGATCTGGCTATATTCACAAGAATAAAATCTTCATCCTCACGGATCTATCTTCACAAATCTAGACTAGATCCACATTATATTCGCAAATTTAAGGCTTTATCCATGAGGATCTAGAATAGATCCATATAGATCAAGCCTGGATTTTCAAGGTTTTAGGCTAGATCTATCCTAAATCTACAAGTTTCAAGGCTTGATCTATGCATATCTAGCATAGATGTGCATATACCTAGCATTAATTTTAACGGATCTAACCTTCACTTTTGAAAATGTAAAATGTATCTTATGGTTTGTAAATCTGAATAAGATTGACATCATTTTATAGTAAAATGGTCACAGATCAGCAATGCTCCGATAACATGGCAACACGCTCAATGCTTGGAGCATTACCGTCATTGATAATGCATTCATCGTGACCAAGTAGGTCGAGGTGGAAGAATAACCCATTTGAAGCAGTAACTAGAAAGTGGATTTTTGGATGCAGCCAAATGCATAAAGGCATCATAAGAGATCAAGACTTCTAGAACATAATAGGACCACTTGGTTGGTTTTGGTTGGCCAATGGAACCTAGCCTCATACTTACTGAAGAGGTGTTCTTGGTCTGCAGCTGACCGCCCAGTTTCATAAAAAACTGCACAAAACTGTATTAATGGCATGTCTTGTTCAATTCATCACCAAATCGGACCAAAACCCCTTCAACTATTACTCCGAATCCTTCAATTGTTTCAAAATCATAATAATTGCCTCTATTATGCGTTGCAAGCAGTCCTAAATTCTTAGATTATTTTTGGTTGATCACCAATCACTGTGATGCAAGGGGAAAAAAAAAGATAAGATATGAAGCAAGGAAGATGATGAATGAGGAAGGATTCTATTTCAGGTGAAAGAGATCTGGTCTGCATCCTTGTTTCTATTTCCATTAATATATGTTATTGCTTGTCCCATTGATACGCCCAGTATACTTCCTTTTACCAATCAGTATCACATATTATACTGGCTGACCATCAGCCAAGGTGTGGACTAGCATCAAAAGCCTTGCTCCATCCAGTCTCACTCTAACTAGAATTGCACTGTCCAGTTCCTTCTAAAGAAATATAGACCTCTAAATCCATGTAGGAGTCCCCTCTGGCTGAGACACTCATGAACCTAACTGGACCAGGCTCACACCAACTTAGATCAAGCTCCTTTGGGCCTAATTCTACAGAATGGATGCGTTGTACAATAACAAGCCACAGAAGACTAACCCAGTTTATGTATGCCCTTATTTGAGCCTTTCTGACAGTTGGGAAGTCTGATTTGAGGCCAAAAAAGCCCTGACTATGCCCAGGGAATAGGCCACACCATAACAGATTATAACATTTGATTCTCATTTACCATATCTTTCTTTTTATCCATATAATGGATGGTATCTAATTTCTTCTGGTAGTGATATAATAAAATGATGGGAGACTACAGTATGAATGTGTGATATTTTAATATTATTATTAAAATATGTGATTTAACATTGTTAGGGACAATCATGTTTCATTTTGATACATTGATATTGTCTGCATCCACTTTTACATAAAACATATGTATTAGACTCTATGAACATTTAGAATTTGGATCTCTGTTTTAATAAATTATATGATTCATTTTGATAGTATAAAAAATCCTTTTATATTTAGTTGTGTGGTCTATAGCACCCATTACTTGCTGTCAGCCATGAAGACCATTGGCTATGTTGTGCCACCAAATGGCATATATAAACAAGCTGACCTAAAAGAACCACTGGCATGTGTAGCAACTTACCGACTTCATTGTTGTCTGGCATGCGCCACGCCAACCAGTTGCAACAAGTCACAGCATGTACTAGTGCTCAATTTCTTTTCATAACTGATGTACAAGTGAAATTTGATGCCTAAATTTATGAAAAAAGTCCAATTTCGTAGAAGATTATGCCCATGAAACCAGTAAGCATTTAAATATACAACTTTAAACCATCTGACCCCTGCCGAAACCAGTAAGCAAATATACAACTTTAAACCATCTGACCCCTGCTTGTCCTCAGCAATGGACAGCATTACTGTGTTTAAATTCCTATATACCCCAAGAAGCAATCTAGTTTAAATTCCTATAGTTCAAAAACAAAGATCATCCATCCTTTACAGGCACCTTTTGTTACAGTGTTCCATTCTGTTGACCAAGAAGCTTTTCTAAATTATTAAGATTCCAATAGAGAAGATTCAATTATAGTAAAAAAGCTAGAAAAGCAGCATAATATAGTTTATAAAATGGAAATTACCATTTTCACGAGTTTTCTTAAGAGCTGCAGCCATGCACAATGCTGTTCCATTGGGACTTGATATGTCTATGGCCTCATCTACGTCCTCTTGTGATGCCACCTCAACCCATTTCTTCACCACCTCTACATTCCATGTCTCGATGCACATATGCAAAGGTCTATTCATAAAAAAGATGAGCAACAATAAAAAAGCTAGGACTCCCATTATGGATAACATATACAAAACCTCATCAGGAAGTCCTAAATTATGTTTATCATGAAATTTTAAGAACCAATTTATAACAATAGCATCTCATGTCAAAAAGTATAATATTTCCAATACAGAACAAAACTTTATATTGCTTTTAAAAACTTGCAAAATATTGAATGGTTTAAATTTTTTATGTAGAAACAGAAAACAACAAAAACAAAGAAAGCTTAATAAAAACTCAGCAAGAAAATTGACCACAATATGACTCAAAACAAGGCAACAGCCTATGTTGATGAAATAGTTCGACTTCTACAACCACATCTCTACAGAAAGTAAAAGTGAAAGGCCAACAAAAGAAAGAATATATTTCAAGGCAACAACAATTGATATATAAGAAACTCATGATAAACCATGATATGCGTTAGATGACTTTCGATTAAAACAGGTTCTGAGACAAGTGTTTTTTAGTATTTTTTAAATGAATTTTAGGTCTGAATTTCAATTGCTATTTAGAAAGTCTGTCATATTTTGAGTTGATATCTCAATTTTGAGTCCTATTTTAGGTGCATATGGGGTTGCAAAAACCCTTAAGCTAGTACATAAAAAATTACTGAAAGTTCCAGAAGTCTCTCTTCATGAGGCTTCAAATAGATGAATTTTACTGTTTCAAAAATTTTGTTATTAAAGCATATTTGTAACCCTATATAAAGACCAATTCTCCTCGAACTAGGAACGATATTGAGGTTTATAATAAAATTATAAAAAGGAAGTATCTCCCCTATTGGTGTGATTCATCATCCATGTGAAAGGGGCATCTAGTGTTAAAACCAAGAACTATATTAGGAACCAAAAAAGGACCGAGTACTATCTTTTCCCAACAACAACCCCAAATTCTCTCCTATTCACTTCTAATCCTCCAAAACCCCAACTCACAATTAAAAAATCCCTAAAACCCTGAACCCTAGCAGACAATTGAAGCTCAGAACCTACGGATCCAAAATTAGCCAAAGCTGAAGTGATGCATGCTACTAGTTGTCACATATTGTTCCATATCAAACAGTTAACAGAGCACTCTTCTGTTCTTAGTCCTACAACTATATGTTACATGTTCCCTTAAATAAATACATGCTACTAGTCCTAGGGAGGGCTTCTATAATGACAACTTGCATAAATAAGTGTGCAGCTCCATTTAGGTGAAATTTTAATGTGGTGCACTACCATCAATTAGGCAAAGCACTCTTTCCATTTCTAGTCCTACATCAACTATGAGTTGCATGTTCCATTAAATAAATACACACCAGCAGGGAAGGCTTCTATATGACCACTCAGATAAAGAAATGTACAACACCATTTATGAGTCATAATCCGGTGCATTATCATCAATCTGCAAAGGACACAAACCACTGATATGTTTTTCAGGCTGGATTTATGGAAATCATATTAGCATATAAACATCAGCTTAGCAACAATTTTACCAAGACATAATCAGGATTGAAAAAACAAATTAAACATATAAACCTGAACATAATGCATGAGTCATTATAAGAAAAGTAGTTGTGCGTGTCCAGAAAATACAGGTAAGTGCTTTCAGCCTTAAAAAATAGAACATTTCAAAAAATAAGGTAGTTGGAAATTCTTACGTTTTCCTCTGCGCATTCAGAATACTCATTGATCTACAGCCTCCATTCTCCAAAATGACAATAGCACAATCAGTAAATCTTTTTGCAATCGCCCTATGCAAAACCGATTCACCCTCATCATCCACTGCATTTGGATCAGCTCCTGCCAAAAGTAATTCCTGCGAAAGTTTAAAGGAGTTCTTTAATTGAGGAAATGTCCACAAAACAAAAAGACCATGCCCTGAAGTATGACATATGACCTACCCGCATGCATTCGGGTTGGCCATGTAAAGCACAAACATGGGTTAAAGATGGACCAAGACCCTCTCTCGGCCTACAACTAACATTTGCAGATCTACTAATCAGAGCACGGACACATTCTGGAGAACCAGCAGCCAAAGCAAACACAATTGGAGGGTCACCATCTCTATCTAAGATGTCCACGTCAGCTTCTTTGAATGCCAAAATGGTTTTCACAAGCTCAACAGAACCCCGCCTACATGCTAAATGCAGGGCAGTATGTCCATCTGCATTCTGTGCTTCTAAAAGAGAACCAACTGAGTTGTTCTTTTCTGATGCAGCCTTGGCAAGCAGATCACTATCACAAAAGAAAGAAAAACGTAAATCCTCACTACAGAGGAACATATTAAATTGATAATCACTATAGGAAGAATCTCAAGACCTTTGACATACCTAACACCAGAAAAGTTTCCCTCAGATATAAGTTGATGCAAATCATTTGGATTACCCTGGAAAACCTCCAAAACAGATGTCGGGGAAGGTTCCATGGTATTTGTTGAAGTAGCCTTTGCAAAATCACTGTGGGAAGCAGATAGGATATGAAAAACTTTGATAAATATAAATGAACTTGTATTACTTTTTGAGAATAAAATTCGCCTGACATGGGAATTGAAGAAAAAAAAAACATAAAAAATCCTCACATAGGACTGGGGAAGTCACAGGGAATTAGTTGCATGGCATTGTACAAGTGATTCATAAATGTATTCTGTAGCCTAAGTTCATTGTCATCAGCATAACCAAGCCTTTTTGTTCGAAAATATTTGGTAGCTAAAAAGAAAGCTCGTCACAATAGAAAGAATGCAGAAAAAGGCTGTGATAAAATTGACTATCCAGTTGTCTGTTACCAGTATTAATGAAGTTGAGCAAATTCTGGCCAAGATAATTTTTTAAAGAGAAGAATCTGCATGAATATATGCGAATTAAACCATTGTAGTTAAAAACATGCAATGAGGGATCAAAACAATTATTCCTATTCAGCAGAGGAGAGTCAAGGAGGGAAATGTTAAGCTTCAGTCCGTAATTAATAGCCACCTTTCAGAACCAAACTGTCATATGTTATGCTCTAAATTGTTTACTATTTTCTAATATAAGGTCCATTCTTGTTTCTTCAATTTATAGTGGACTTCAGCATCACAAGAGGGAAATTACTAGAGATAATTTAATATGCAACGATAACAACAAAGCTGCAAGACTAGAGATAATTTATTATATGTACACGGTTATATTTAACTGTTACTATTGAACATCAGCAGTTTTAATATTTACTTATCCGGACTAGCAGGAGGACTCCGAGGAACTTCTTGCAAATGCCTAAGAAATATTGCTAGCATTGCATGGAAAGTTGGTCTCTTTGAAGGCTTGAACTGCAGACAGTCTCCAATCATCTTCCAAAGCTCTCTAGGAATTCCGACACCCACTATGCTGGCATACTGAGGAGGCAACTTCCGTGCCTTTACAACAGCCCGATAGATCTCTTCTGCGCTTAGGCCAGCCCATCTGCATAAAAACACCTTAATGCACCATATAATGGGAAATATGCAACGAGGAACAAAGGAAATGGTTTAGACCACCTACGGGACAGAGCCAGTACACATTTCAACAAGCGTACATCCAAAACTCCAAGCATCTGATTCTGGAGATATACCAATTGCATCGTCCCAAAATATATTTAGTGATTTCTTCAATGGCTCCCATGCCTCTGGTGCTGTGTAATGCGGACTTAGCATTGTGCAGTCCATGCATGAATGCAAACTTGAAGGGCAATCCTCAGGAACAGATCGAGCTTTCCGGCATGTAGGTCTTTTTAGAATAGCCGGAAGCCCATAATCTGAGACCACCGCACGGCAGCTTGCATCCAAAAGAAGGTTTGATGGCTTTAAATTCATACAAACAATACCTGCTGCATGGAGCTCAGCCACACCACGGGCAATATCTGCCCCATACCTGCAATTAATAGAAGGCATAAGCAAGCATGAGAGACCACAACCTCTAAACAATTGGATGTCACAACTAGGGAGATCGAAAATGAACAACTCATCAATGTGATACGAGAGACTTCAAACTATGGATTATATCAAATGATCAAAATAAATATGTGTTGGCTTACAGAGAAGATATGGAAAAACATATGATTAATTGTGGTGCTTCCATTTGCCGATCAAAGTTTAGCATATTACTAAGTGACTGTCCACTGGGCTGCATGTGCATTGCATTCATACTGATCTGTTAAATTTATAAGAATCTTCAAGGATGAAAATTCATGTTCATAATACATGGTTCCTTTTACATGAAAATGTTATGGTGTTATCAGAGCTCATAGCCTCCATCAGTCCATCAGTCCAACTGGGACAATTGGTTGCAACCTTCAATATGTTGCTTAGAAGGATTCAGCCAATATGAATCCAGTTTGGTTGGATCTGGGTCTACTCCAGCATGGTACAGAAAACTACTAATCAAAGTGGAGAGGCCTACATAGTGAAAATAGGAAACGGCAGTCCAATCATAGTGAAAATAGGAACATAAAATGACCTTCTGAATACATTCCAGATTTAAATTAGGAAAGCAAAAGGCTTTCAAAGCCTTCTCACCAAGCCCTAGTGATAATAGGTTTAGTTTTTTTATTTTCCATATCTTAGTTAAGTACAGATATCAACATTATTCGTAGCTGATGTATAAGAGCCCTAAATCCACACATCAAAGAAACTTGTATGCGTGCTTGGTTAATGTGCACTTTTATTAGTTTCACTCGAACCATAATAAGAAGATAAGAACCTGAGTATCTGCTCCAACGTAAGACGGCCTTTGTTCTGCTGCATCTCTGACTGGATGGAGCTGTTGAACTTGTCCATAACGAGGCAAAGGTATCCATCCATCCGTTTCACACCATGAAATGCGCACACGTTCCTGCACCACATGGAGGTTTGGCGCAGGCTCTCCAGCCGGCTCTGCAACCACACCACATCCATGTCCTCCGTGATTGCCACCCGCTTCACCGCCACCTGGTGCCGGCACCTCCGACCATTTTGACCCGAGGAGAAAGAGGAACCCTTAGACAGCAAGGCCGACCAAACTTCGTAGCCCACCCTCCGGCCCTCTCCGAGCCTCCTGAGCAGCTTGAGGTCATGGTGAGACCCAAGATCGATGGCGGAGGTGGAGGCAGCCCTGCTGCCGGAGGCAGAGCAGCAACCCGACACCGAGGGATGGGAAGATAAGCCGGTCCTCCTGCACCGACCGCCGGAACCAAAGTAGTCCTCCTCGTTGTCCTCCTCGCCGTCGCCTCCTTCGCCATCATCCTCATCGTCATCGGTGAAGTCGTAATCGAAGGAGGGGGAGGAAGGGGAGGAGGCGAGCAGGGAGAGTATAGGAAAGTTCTTGCGGAGGGCCTGGACGCTGTTGCCGACGACGGTCGGGTGGCGGCAGCGGGGGCAGCAGATGGAGGTGTCGGCGGACGCAGCGAACATCCTGGACAGGCAGGCCTTGCAGAAGCCGTGGCCGCAGTGGAGGAGGAGGGGGGCTCTCTCCTCCTCGTCATACCGCGAGTGGCACACGGAACAGCACGGCACCCTCATAATTAATGCACCCCACCCACCTTCCCTCTCCTCCCCACCCCTCTATTCCTCCTTCTCCTCCTCAATTTGGCCGATCACTCCACCCAATCTAGGGTTTCAAAGAGGCGGATTCAGAGAACACACACGGTGCGGTAGGCAGAAGGGACAAACTACGGCGACGGATCCAGAGTCGCAAGAGGCGGAGGCGAACCGAACGACAGTGGAATCGCTGCTGCAGCTTTGAGTCGAAAGGGGGCGAGCTTCTTAGTCAGTTGTGCTGATCACTTCAACAGAGGCGGAGAGAGAGACCGAGAGAGGGGGAAATAATTGGGAGGATTCGGGAAAGTAAAGGGGGAGGGGGGTACTGCAACACCGCTCTTTTACATCTGATCTATCTATCTATCTATCTATCCATCTTCTTATTGTTTTTCTTTTTTTGTCCTCGGAAACACGTCTTCTTCCTCTGCTGCCCACCTTCCCGTGGTGGGTGTGTCTATATTTCGCTCCCCTTTCTTTTTCCCTTTTCCTAGTTTTCCAGCTTCCGTACTACTCGTTCCCCCAGTACGCTTTTACATATATACCCTTTCGAACCTGGCAAATGGCAATTTTGCTCCCCTCCCCCCATAATTTAGGAATTTTATAACTTATTTCTTACTAAATAAATCAGATTCAAAGCTAAAATTATGTTAAATATTTCAATTGGTTATGAAATTATGTTAACTTGAATCATATGAAGTATAAAATACTTAAATTCATATAAAACATGGAAAATTTAATGCTTCAAATAACCTTCTTCACTAGTTTCAGTCAATTTAAAACTAAAATAATGTAAATTTAATCTCATTTCAAACATCTAATGTCATTTTATATAAGTTTTTAAATTAATTTTAATCTTGAAAATCCTTTTTTATGTTAAATTACACTGATTTTTTCACTAGTTTTCAGTTAATTAAAGGTTGTAATACGAAATTAGAGCTTTTCGATAATTCATTATTCATTTCATGCATATCATCTCTATACTTGAAATAAATTTTAATGAAAAAAACCTTTTGAGACTCTTAAACATAATTTGGAATATTTTGTAGTCTAATTTTAAAATTAATTTTAATCTTGAAAATCCTTTTTAATGTTAAATTACACTAATTTTCAGTTAATTAAAGGTTGTAATACAAAATTAGAGCTTTTCGATAATTCATTATTCATGAAAATTTCATGCATATCATCTCTATACTTGAAATAAATTTTAATGAAAAAAACCTTTTGAGACTCTTAAACATAATTTGGAATATTTTGTAGTCTAATTTTTATAAATATATAATTACTCACATATTTAGGGAATAAAATATGATTGTTCAGTGACTTTATCATGCATGAGAAGAAATAGAACGTTCGGTTCATGGGGAGATGAATGTTTTGGTTCGTTGCGAGGCTAATAGAAATGCAAGTCCTCCGTTCACTGCATAAAATTTTAGCCTTTACTACTTTAGGAAAATACAATAAATTTAGTTCCTCCAACTCTCTGCAAATTTAATCACTAGCAATTTTCTTTCCGAGGAGGGCTTAATAATTTGGTGAGGTCTGTTGGGTCATTGCACGTAAATTAAGTCACTACAATGTTCGACTAAGGTTGTTGAATAAACAAACTATATTAGTCCGAAAACTCTATATACTACATTAAAAATATTAACAATATCATGTTCACTATTTTTAGTGATAATATAAGTAAGTGTCGTTAGTGGTTAATTACCTATTATTCTCTTTGGTTAGCTCGATCCTTACACTTTAAATTATGTAAAATATTTAGGTTTATTTATTTTAATAATATCATTTTTATAAAAATATATATATATATAAATAAAGAACAAATAAATAATTTTAATATTTTAGTTTGTGGTGACGGATGGCGTTGGTGGTGTCGAATAGTGATATCACTAGCATCGACGTCGATACAATTGCTGAGTGATCTTTTCGTTGCTCTACATCTGCGTTAACGTTCCGTTGTCGCGGAATCGAAGTCCACTTTCGAAACCATCATGGATATCCATCACCTATCAAAGCAAGACTTAAAGTCGAGTGTCCTTCCTTGCCACTCGCCTCCTTTGTTGCCACCACCACCACTCATATGTGGCGAAGGCCTAAGAGAACACCGTCATTGCTCTCCTTAATCTCTCTGTCTCCGCTCATGAGACGCTCATGTGCACCTTGGGCATCATCAACGTCCTTGTCGTCGTCCTCTGCCTCTTACCCCCTAGCCACCCAGTATGTTGTTGTAACCTTTTACAACCTTTTCTCTATCGAAGCGAACCACTCTATCATTGCTCTCTTTGACCTCATTAACGCTCTTAATACATCGACTAAGTCCATAAAGGATATGATCAAGGCCCTCTACCTATTCAATTGCATTACCCTCGTTGAGTTAGGCACCGTGCCACCCCTTTTCATGCTGGTGGTGAAGGACGGGTGGAGGAGAGTGGTGGAGGACACGATGGTTGTGATCACCCAAGCGATAGGATGTAACAAGAGTATGAAGGCATTTCGAATGGTGGACAATGTCAATGTCATGATAGATTTGGTGGTTAAGATGAGCAGGAATGTGAGGAAAAAAGTTGTAACTACGCTGTTAAACATGGTAAGAGTGGCAAAGACAAAACGGTGGGGTACGTCGGGGAGGTGGACGGGGCAGAGGCGATCGCGAGAGCTCTGGCTAGTAGCACCAGTGGGGTGAGCGCGAGTGAGAAGAACAAGACAGAGGCATTGTTAATGGTTCCGAAGAGTAGAGGGGGGAACAAATCGTAGGATTTTGATGATTTTGAGACCGGCACTGATGACTCCATGCCACAAACATCACTCTATGATTTTGAGTCGCAGAGCATGTCATTGTTGCTTTACATCGTTTTTCATCACTAATTGAAACATTAAAATTATCCTTTTGTTGATTTCGAGACCG
>LVTN01000005.1:51311-92804 GCA_001649415.1 Musa itinerans
GCTGCCAAAAGATGAGTGCATCATTCATTACTTACCTCTTATCTCTATGGACAGTGGTTAGAATGCCATTTAGAGATGTATTATTAACTCATTTCCATATTCTGAAATATTCAAAGAAGAGTATTCTATCAGAAAAAATTATAATATTAGCTTTTTTACCAGATATATTTATTTTTAATCTATGGTATCTCTTTTTTTTTTGACTTGGATGAAAATATCCTCAATCTTTACTAAAAATTACTTGATCACATCTACAATTCAAAAAATTATAATTAATTATAATTAATTTTTTAAAAATACTAGTTATCTTATAGTTATTAAAATATATATTTAAAAAAAATTAATTATCAAAATTATTATTATTGAATAATATATATGATAAAATCATTTTTGTAAACGAATGAGGATATTTTTATTCAAGTTGAAACAAAAAAGAATGCCTTTAGTTTTTCGATAAAAGGTTAACTTTAAGTGTTTTTTGGTAAAATACCTTTCAAATAATTTGAGGAAGTTTAACAACTTAATATTAATTAATACCGAACAAAAATATGATACCTTTAGGGGGTTAGTCCTCCATAATAAATGCTTCAATTACTTGACAAATAATATACTTTATTATAGCACGACGGAAGAATAATTACTGTTGATATAATACAAACTATAGTATCAATATTTTTAAATGAATATTTTTATTAGTATAATACATATTTTTATTAGTATAAATAAATATTTTACTGTTAAATTACGCACTTATGTTTTATAAGAAGACTTACGAAATCTGATTACAGCATTGTATTGTGATGCTAATCGAATTGGATTAGGAGAAATCGGGCACCGGAAATAAAATACCCCGTCAGTTACGTAATTAGGTTCGTATAAATTGCATCCACCCACACCACCGCCCCGCTTCTCTTCGCCCCCTTTGGCGACCGCTCGACGACACCGTTTGAGATCGCCGCTGGAAAAGGGCGCGTGCCGGATCCGCCGCCTCTTCTTCCTTTGCCCTTCCGGTTCCCCCGTTCCCTTGTGTGGGGTTGCCGCCGCCGCCGCCTGCCTCAAGAAGCGGCGCAGGGCTCCGCTTATAGGGTTTCGCCGCCTCGGCCCTCCCGTGCGGATCCGGTGCAGGAGCCTCCCGCTCTGGTTTTGTCCCTTTCTTAGGTCGTCTTTCTTGGCCTCTCTTTTTTTTCTTGGATTCCGGTGTCGGTGTTCCTGTCCTCCACGGTTCTAGGATTGGCGGTGAGGTAGATTGATAGTCGCTCCTGATTTAGGCCAAAAAAATAATAATGAAGATTTATCTTTACTCTATAGTAATCTTGGCGGATCCGTCCGTCCTTATTGAAGAGCGCTTATAAGAATATGTTGGATTTCGTCGTTAGGACATCGCGTCTTTGACGTTCCTATTATATCTGAATTGTTTCATCAAGAAGTCATCTTGGTTTGTGTCTCTAGGGGTTTTGTCTTTGGTTCGGTCGCAGTTGATTTCGCTTCCTTAGTGATCCGACTGAAGAGTGATTTTTTCCTTTTCCCTTCTAATTCTGATATCAGGTACGATCCGTCGTGTATTAGGGTGGTTGTTCGCCTGTTCTTGTATTCAAGATCTTTAACTATTATCTTCTCTTGGAAGCCGTTCTTGTTAAATATGCGCTTCAATTTCTTCTAGAACCGCTTCGTGGAAGAGGAAAATTTTATCCCTTTGCCTCATTTTGGAATGAATAGTTCTGATAAAATGGTTCGCAAACCGCCACCTGCTCCAAGACAATATGGTCTGACAAAGCCAATCTCGACTGCTGGGCCTACCGCAGCAGATCTCAAGAGGACAATTGAACTTGAGAAGGTATGCTCTATTGCTCCTCTTCATCAGTGGAATGCTTTTCTCTTCTTAACCGTCTCCTGTTGCTTATGGTTGGAACCTTTTTTGTTATTGGATTTGTGTATGATGTGAAAGTTCTTGCTCGATGCTGGACTTTATGAGAGCAAGGAAGAAGCTATCAAGAGAGAGGAGGTTTTAGGAGAAATAAATAAGGTAATTATCTCATCTTTGACTATTTTTGTTCTTTGTGTATGAGTTAACCAAATAGCTCTCATGCAATTTTTTTAATTTGAAGTGCTTGTCTTTCAAGACAGTGTGCTGTCTATTTTCAATCTATTTTATAGTGTTTTTTAAGTGCTTGATGTGTAATACTGTATGAGTTATTAAGATTGGTTGGCGCTCTTGTCGGTGTCTTTGTTTAGGTTTATAGTAAGGAAGTATCATTGATGACATTGTTAGAGATTGTTGTGTAGTAATGTTTGTGTACTGTTGTTCCCATTATTTGCTGATATGGTACATCACTATACCTAAACTTATCTTGGCTGGTAATGTGCCACCAACCTGTAACTGGTTGATTTTGGCACTCAACTTGTCAAAGGATAAAATTTACATAAATATTTAGATCATAGAAAATAAAGGAAATTTTCAAATATGATTTTCAGTTTGTCAGCGTACTTGTTGTCATTGGATGCTTGAATAGGGAAAAGGACATCAAGGGAACTTGAAATGTAAAATATGGATTAAATTTATTATCATCAACTTGGGTGGTTCAGTAACTTGAACATGGTGTCCCTTTAACTTAAAAGGATTTTTTCTAGGAACCAACCTACGTCACTTATTGAAATGCAGTATGGACTCTTAAATCACTTTGGGTAGTTGCCCCAAAGGAACAAGTTTCTGTAAGTGATGATGGATGGAACAGGTTAGAGTGTCAAAGGATGAATAAAATGTGTATTCAGAGTTCTGTAAGAAGGAAATGATCACTTTCTTGTGATACTTGGGAATATATGGGATAGAGGTTTGATACCTGAGAAATTTAGTTTTAGTTACCTCAATATTAGGTATAATAGAAGCTTAATTTAGTGAAAAGACATCAGTGAGAGGGAGACTCATAGGCATATAGCTGACTGCATACATGTCGTCACACAAGCATGTTCCCCAATCTACTTAAGACTTGTCAATATTTGATTGCTTTTAACCAGTAGTACTGTCACATCTTTGAGAAGCTAAGAAAAGCAAAGTGTGTTTCCCAAAAGAAGAGGAAGGAAATCAAAGCTTTTGCTGACTTTCATGAGAAAAGCTTGTTTTCAAAATTGGTTTTGCTTGTTCTCTTAGTACATAACAAGATTGTTAAAATCATGATATGGACTGCAGGATCCCACGATCCTATGGCCTAGATAAAAGCTGGTGAGTTGGCTTGGATGTCAGATCAGAATTAAGCTGGACTCAGGTTAACTCATGCGTCGAGTCGGTAAGCTCCACACAAAAGAAGAGAGAGAGAGAGAGAGAGACGACTCTACCTTTTCCCAATAGCATGACTGCTGTTGGCGGTGAATTTTAGAAAACCGGTCGTTGCCTACTGCCTTCCGGCTCTCTCAAATAACAAATCATCCTTCAATGATGAGCTGCCTCTCTCTGGTTTTCAAGCCTTAGTTGCTATTGTCATTGTTTTCTTTTTGAGTAAAATATGGAGCAACAAAATTGAAATATAATGGGACCCAATTTGGTATTTTCTTTAGGAGATACTGGGAAGGAATTGGAATGTAATAATGTGGATTCTTACAGTAGAAGAAGAGTCTCTAATGTCTCAAACATTGTGCCTATGGGGTACGGATAAAGGTAGAGGAAAAAACCAAATATTTTACATAATGTTACTTTTGTTTTTGATTGGAAAATCAATCTGAATTTTTTTTTGGTACCCTTCGCTCGATGAGAAAATGGGTCAGATATTACAAGATCAACAGACCTATGGGGACTTATGGAGTGATGGAAGGGAACAAAGAGGGGAAAGAAAAAAGAAAAGATTAAAAATAAGGGAGCTATAAAAAGAGAAAAAAGATTAGAACAATACTTTGCAACATTAGCAAAGAGCTGCTACCTGTAGGTCACTCCTCAATCCTCACTGAACGAATAACTACTTGTCTCTCCTCAGTTCCCAGTCCTCACCGAACATTACTTTGCCCTCTCCCTTTCCTCGACTACTCTAGTGCAGTCTTTTGTATGGTGTGTTTAGCTGCTATACCTAGATGCATTGGGTCATGTTTGCTGTGATTTGGTAGTTTGTTGAATATTATGAAATATATCGTTTACATATTGGTGCAATCTTTCATATGTTGTTTTTAGCTACTACTTTGTCATAAACAATGTGGTGCTAGCCACTTGCATTTATTTTTCTTCTATTGGATCATCATAGTATGCCAAATTGTGATGCAAAGTGTGACTAAAGGCAGCTTGTTCATGTAGGATGATTTAACCTTTTGCCAATAAAGTTGTGTGGCAGAATGTGCTCCAATGTGGATAGTCTATTTTAGTTAGTTTCATGGTATAACTTCATTTCCTGTATGATTTCACATCTTAGTCTTGACTGATCACGGGAGAGGATTTTGTCATAGATGAAATAAATTCATCTCATAACCTGAACTGAAAGGCCATGAAGACTAGGTTGTTTTTGTCTCTTAAGGATCCAGTGGAAGAAATTCTGTGTTCTATGCTGGTGCATCTAAATAAAATAATTTTCAAATGCAAGTCGGTAAAGAACAAATTTTATATGCATCTTTACTGTTGCTTGTTCACAAGTTCAAAGAAACCAAAATATGACATTGGTAACACAAAGTTTCCATCACTAATATACAAAGTTCTTTAAATACTTCAAACCATTGAAATATTTAAAGAACTAATACAATCATTCTTTTTGTAAGCTGGTATCATTCTTGAATTGAGATGAGCATATTCTTGAATTGTATAATCGAACCCTTGAAACCTGAAAAAAATAAAACATAAAATAAAAAAAAATATTATTCATCCAAATATTAAACATTTATGAAATTATGCATTTACTTTAATTAAAATGCAATTATAAGCATAAGAACATATGAGAGACTAAAATTTAACAGAAAAATTATTTATAAAGATTTTTGATATTTAATTTTGTCTAAATTGTATAATCTTACAATTCTACCATCTGAATTTATGATCCCTTTTGCGGTCCTAGGTAGGAAAAAAGGTTTGCAACCTTGGTAATGTCAACAAAATTTCCCTTTCTGACTAGCTTCTCAAGTTGCATTTGAATCTTGTCGTATTTATGTTCTTTTGGGTATCTTGGAGAGCCTTATTATGTACCAATTGATTGAATGTGTTATTATGCTGAATTTATGATTTTATGTTCCAATCTGCTTTCAGACTCATAACTTTGGCACTTTGCTTTATTTTATCATGCTGACTCATCTGTATCTTTTTGTTATTTAGTTTATATGACCCAATATTTCTGTATAACATGAGATGATTTCTCTTAATATGAACTTGGGTCTCTAGATTGTTAAAAGCTGGGTGAAGCAGTTAACTCGTCAAAGGGGTTACTCAGATCAAATGGTTGAAGAGGCCAATGCTGTCATTTTTACATTTGGATCTTATCGTTTGGGGGTAAGAGATCAACAAGCTTGATTTTATATGATGCTTAAATTTTTTTTCACCTTTGATCTTTATTTCTTATGGATGAGATATGGCTATTTGGTTTCCTTTGTTAAACCTTCGTTAATTGTGTGTATGAATAAGGACATGCAATGTTGTCAAACTTGCATATTTACCTAGGAACAGGGGAGGGTCCAGACACTTGGATTGTGGAATCAGATCATAGGAGACTACAAATCTAATCAACATTAGTTTTAGAAATCATACATCGTAATGTATAATTATTCTTTTCACATAACCAAGTAATAATAATGGTTGGACTGATATGTACCAATTGGTATTTCATGGGTCCAACTAAAAATTGATATTGAACCATATAAATTTGTACCAATCAATATTCAATTTCTATTATTTTCAATGATACTGGGCAATGCAGGTCGGTATCGGGCATGGTATCACTGATAACTTATTCAACAATGTGCCAAAACTTGTATAGATTGAGACGAGAAACCTTGCCTATTAAAATTTTAAACCACATGCGACTCATTTCTAGGATCAAAACATCATAGTAATTTACTATTTGTCAAGAGTGTTGCTGTCAACAGCATTTTGTGAATATTAATATATTATAAGACCAAAATGACAAGAAGTATATCATAAATATAGGCATGAAATGATGATTTAGACACACACTTGAATATTACGTCCGTTGCATGAGTTGTGGTTGCAGTTGCTAGCCACGGAAGGAGGGGAGGAGAGAGGGGGAGAAGATAGGTTGCAGCTGTAGTTGCTGCCATGCAGGGAAGGGAGAGAAGTGGCACAGTGGTAGTGACTGTTGTCCATGGAGAGAGGGGAGGAGAGGGGGAAGCAATGACAAGATAGAGTGGAGAGGATGGAAGACGGAAGGGAGGGTGACAACAGTTTTTAGCTGCAGATAGAATTACGAATAGAGATGGGAGAGGAAGAGGAAAGAGAAGAAGAGGAGGGGAGGGAAGAGAGTCTATACCTCTATTTGGAGAAACGAGGCAGTCTTTCCTTGGAGGGAAGAGGCAGTGACAACAATAGTGACTAGGTGGAATTGGGGGGCTTCACGTCAAAAACCAACATGGCTGACTTGAGTCTACTCGTTTAAGTTGACAGAGTCATGAATTCAAATGCTAGTCATTACGGTGTATACCGATCAGTCGAACCAAGGATCGGTATTTAAATCCTTGTACTGAGTCAACTCAATAGTCGACATGGAATCACTGGTAGCTCTGGTTCATTATATGGTCTAGCTTGTGCAATTGGATATGGGCTGTAGGATGTGTGATCTTATGCCCCAAATGAGTTTAACAGCTATACGAACATGTATAATTTAGAATGGCATTTTCAACTATTGACTTCAACGGGGAACCTAGTTTTACTTCTAGCTGCCTACAAATACAACATCATGTTGTTTTATCTTCTGTCCTTAAAATTGCACAAGTAGTTGGTTCATCACCATTTCAGTCTACTTTTATTGCCATTTCAGTGTGTTTCTATAAGCTACCTTGATTGTAGGGTGAGCATGACATTCTATTGTCATGTATAATGGCTACGTGGAAGTTCCATGCTTAAAGGAGATATCACTTCTGATACATATATTGTATTTATCATGCATCTGGGAGTTGCAAATATTGATAATTCTGTTGCTTCTTTTTGTTGTTGCTTTATTGAGCTATCATAGTTTCAAATTGAAGACATGAGAAAGCTTGAAAGCAAGGCTGTCCATATTGTAGGAACTTATTGAAATATTGTAGAAATTTATTTGTTCAATTCTAAGAACTTTTGTCAGCTTGAAAAGTTTTGGTGTGTTTTAGCCTGTTCACTGGTTTTGGCTGAACTCAAATAATTTCTTCTGAATGCCAGTCTTAGTTCTATGACTTTTTATTAATTTTCTTTGAGTTAAAATTTTGATGTTGGCTCATGATTCACTCTCCACATACAGTAACTGTTTGAATGAAGTAGCATGTTTTGGCTGAATGTCTCAAGCCAGGATTTAGTTCAGTAATGGACTTTGGGTTTGGATACTTGTGGACTAGAAGATTAGATTGATTGGCAATTTGACTAGAAAGAATTATTGATTATCCAAAAGATTAGTGTCTAATAAAGGTCAATATTAAAACATTACCAGTTCAACTGATCATGGGACTGCATTTTTGTAGTCTTTTTCATGTGTAGCTTGTCTTGTTTAGTGTTTATCTAACAAGTTGCTCTCCTTTGGCTTATATTTCTTTCCTTTTGTTTTGATTTCCCATTCACAATTTGCTGTTCCTGTAAGTTTCTCATGATTTTCTTTTTCTTATTTCTAAGGTTGTTCAGATGAGTAGTACTTTGAACCAAGGAGCTCTTACAAACACTTAAAAAAATTGTCTTATGGCAGGTTCACGGACCAGGGTCTGACATTGATACGCTGTGTGTTGGGCCTTCCTATGTTAATCGAGAGGTTTAAACCTTTTCTGTTCAGAACTTTATCTTGCTTCTGATTTGAGAAATATATCTCATGTACTATGATACCTAACTTTCTGGGAACCTTTTGCAGGAAGACTTCTTCATTGTTTTGCATGACATTTTGGCTGAAATGGAGGAAGTTTCTGAACTGCAACCAGTGCCTGATGCTCATGTTCCTGTTATGAGATTTAAATTTCACGGGATATCCATCGATCTTCTTTATGCCAGTATATCGCAGTTAGTTGTTCCAGAGGTAGGTTCATAACGTGAAACCCAGTTTGTTAGGTCTTGAATTGGGATGTCTCTTACTCACTGGTCAACTTGTCTATCTTCCCTTGTCTATTTACTTAACAAGTTCAATTTCCTTTTACTGTATTCTGTCATTCGGCTTGTCTAATTCTCTGACTTTCCAACAGATGGCTTCCACTGGTCTCTCAGTTAAGCATAAGAGAAGTTTTTTTCCTTTGCATTTCATTTTTGATGTATTGTTACAGAAGTCTGTTGCACTAATTTGGGGAATTCATGCATGTCCTATTGCATGATTGTGTAGAGTTCCCTGTTCTCCTAAAATTCCTTTCTAAACTTTATTCCTAGGTGTTGTTCTTTGACTGCCTTTTCTGCTATGCATTATGGCTCACAATACTTTTTGAAGCTGTATACTTGACAAATAATGTAGAATGGCGGTCACCAGTGAATACTGTATACTGATTTTACAGTAGGTGAGATTGCTAGCTTAATATAATAAACCTTTGATTCTTTTCACCATCCTACTTTTGTCCCCCAGATTCTTTATGAATGAGTGTCACTAGCTTTCTCTTATTCCTCTTCTGCTGTTGCTTATATTCTTGTATGTTACCTCAATAGTGAATTGTTGGGAGCTTCACATCTCTCTCTTGGCATATCCACTGGAAGGATCTCCTTCAGTTACTTGCAACTTCCCAGTCTTTACCATTTCTGAACTATTGGCTTGTTAAGGGATCAATATCTGTTGACTGACCCAGCTGCAAGTAATTCCTATCATGTGAATTACTTGATAGGATTTTGGATCTCAAACCAAGTGGTTCACATCTTGTTCCACATTCCCTAACTTGAACATGACATATTCTTTCCATCTTTACGTAACTTGTGTTTAAGATGTATTTTACTTTATGCCTATCCCATCTGAATATGCAGGCATACATATTCAGTACCAGCCATATGTACTATGTAAGCAATATTTTTAGTATTCCTTGATTCCTGTAAACTTTTTCTCTAATGCTTCCGCTATTGTATCACTGAGAATCTCTGTTTATTTCTAGATGTCTTGTTATCTGGAGAAACATGTCTTTATATTTTCGTGCAGAAGTTTCAATTTTCATAATTGAAGTTATTTGGACATTATACATGAGGGCTAATTTTTGTTAAAAGATGCCTATAACGTTGGAAAACTGAAGTTAGATTGTTTATGTATTTCATGTTTCTTCCAATTTCTGTCTTGTTCATTTACTTTATACCTGTTCTTTTGTTTCTTCCAATTTTTGTTTCTCTGGTTGGTAATTTGAATTCACCCAAATGGTGTGGCTACTGTATAATGTGGTCACGTCAAAACTATGGGATCATAATGTGGTCTTCCTTTTACTAACTTTTATGTAGGATTTGGACATCTCCCATGGATCTGTGCTTTACGATGTTGACGAGGCAACAGTTAGAAGTCTTAATGGTTGTAGGGTAGCAGACCAAATTCTTCGGTTGGTGCCAAAAATCGAGGTTATCATACTTGATTTTGCATTTTCTTTTCATATTTTTGCAGTCCTTAGGCTTTAATCCTGTGAGTGAATATTTTTTGTAGAATTTTCGAACAACACTCAGATGCTTGAAGTTCTGGGCTAAGAAGCGGGGAGTTTATTCAAATGTAAGCTATCATTGTTTTGTAATTTTTACAACTGATTAACTATTTTAGTATGACTCATTTATTACATTTCTCTGTTCAGGTGACTGGATTTCTTGGGGGTGTTAATTGGGCTCTGTTGGTTGCTCGTGTCTGTCAGCTTTATCCTAATGCTGTCCCAAGTATGCTAGTGTCACGATTTTTCAGAGTTTATACTCAGTGGCGCTGGCCAAATCCAGTAATGTTGTGTGCTACTGAGGAAGATGAACTTGGTCTCCCTGTGTGGGATCCGCGTAAGAACCCACGAGATCGAACTCACCATATGCCTATTATTACTCCGGCATATCCGTGCATGAACTCTAGTTATAACGTATCAACAAGCACATTAAGAGTTATGATGGAACAATTTCAAATTGGCAACATGACCTGTGAGGTCTTTACTTAATTACTTAATGACTTCCTCTGAGGTATTGTTGAGAAACTGAATTCTGCTTTGATACATTTATATTCATTCTTGCAGGATATTGAGTTGAATAAGGCAGGTTGGAGTGCTCTGTTTGAGTCTTACCTTTTCTTTGAGACATACAGAAACTATCTCCAGATTGATATTGTAGCTGCTGATTCTGAGGATCTAAGGTTATGGAAGGGGTGGGTTGAATCACGTCTGAGGCAGCTGACTCTGAAGGTACTTCCAGTTGTTTTTGGATTCCGTGCCTTCTTGTGATCTTGCTTGTCCCAGGTTTATCTGATATGATTCTGCATTCAAAAGATCAGGAAATTAATATTTTTTCTTGTTCTCTCTCTGAAAACTTCTTCCTCTTTTCTTCTCAAACAGATTGAGCGGGACACCTATGGCATGCTGCAGTGCCATCCATACCCCAATGAGTATGTAGATCACTCCAGACAGTGGTCACATTGTGCCTTCTTTATGGGCTTGCAAAGGAAACAAGGGGTGAAGATCCAAGAAGGCCAACAGTTTGATATACGTGGAACTGTTGATGAGTTTAGGCATGAAGTGAACATGTATATGTTCTGGAAACCTAGGATGGAAATATATGTTTCTCATGTTCGTAGAAAGCAACTACCATCTTATGTTTTTCCAGTAGGACATAAGAGACCTCGTCCATCCAGACCCATAGGCCAGCAACTGATTGATAAAACTTCTGGTGAAGATTCAGGTGACGAATGTCGAGGAGGACCATCGGTGCTTCCACTTAAGAGAAGAATGAATGCTGATTACTTGGATGATAGACCAAACAAACTTGAGAAGCAGGCATCGATTAATGCGAGCTGGGAGAAATTTCCAAAATCTGACCAACACAATCATGTAGATGTAGATGAGAATTGGAGCAAGAGGAAAAAGGATGAACCACATGAAGTTGTCTTTGAACAAGTTAGCTATGGTTCTGTTTGCCTGAGCTGGCAGCTGCAAGCATTTGCTTCTAACATCGATAGCATATCAGGTATGTTTTTCCAATGATCTCAGGGAATAGTTGTTAATTTGAAGCAGAATGTGCTTCTTGTTGATGCCAATACTTGATTTTACTGTCAGAGCGGATACCTAATGACATAGTTTGTGTCAAAGCTCATAGTTTGGAGAACTTGGCTGTAGTCGGCAGCAGTGGTGTGGATGATGGCATGGAAGGACCTTTTGGAGAAGACCAAGATGGCAATGGTGCGAAGCTGGTAAATGGGATTTCACATTTTAGAAGTGGCAAGGCTTCGGTGGGAAAGCTGTTCTGTAATTCAGAGACATTTGAGGCGGTGGTTATGCAACAGCTTGCTGGCAGTGATAGCACCAGTTTGGATGACGGACAAGATCTACTGCGCTATGGTAGGCAGGGAGCGAACGTAGAGACGGATAACTTGAATGGATCAGCACAAGATGGTGTGGGAGATAACTTACAGGTCTTGCTTGTGTTGTATGCTTCCCTAATTCACATATGTATTGTCGATATTACATATTGTTGGCTGATTATGTTTGCTTTATCTTCTGTTTGTACTTAATTTTGTAAAGCCAAACATTGCATTTGGAGTGGCCCTTCAAAAAGCTCATGGAGTGACTGCTAATGCTGCACAGAAGCCAGCACTAAGGCATGCCTCCATGAACCCTATATTCTACTTTGTGATCACTAATGCTGTGTTTTCTTTATGCTATTCTACTTTGTTGTATTGTTTTTCCATCTTTGTGGCAGTCTCAGTCTGATTTCGACGGCATGAAGTTCTGAGGATGGTTGGGACACCGAAAAGGAAGCGACAATCTGAATTGCCATTTTGTTGGAAGGAAAGCCTGATCTGCAATTGGTGGGTAAGTTTTACTGGATTTTAACAAAGTTTATGTTATGCATGCAATTGAATTGGTATGAACAAGTGGAAGAACTGATGGGGATGTGTACTATTCTAAGCAAGCTGTTCTAACAATCTGCGACAGAAAGTTTATATATACAATCATCTTGAAGATGATCTAGCAGATGATTTGAGATTCAAGACTCATTCTGCATGTCTGGTGAACCGGTCGTGGTACATAGACTGTGCCAACGTGCCTCATGATAGATCACTGAGGCGTTTTTTTTTGTTTCTATTTTATTAGGACTGTACACTTGTATTGCCTTGTAAAATATTACTTCCACGTTGGAGTTCATTTTGTATCGCTACTGAGTTAACTGAATCAATAGAAGCCAGACAGTTGCTTGCATATATGTTGATGTGTGCCTGGGTTACCCAACTGTTCTATGCCCCTTGGGTGATGGGTAGTGTCCAAATTTACTCTTCTTGTGAGCTTACATGTCCAAATTTGCGTATCTTCTATGCCCCTTGCATATCTTAAATGTGTGTGTGTATATATATATATATATATATATATACCTTTTTAACTGAAAACGTCTTTGGCATTTTTACTACTTAATATATGTTCTTTTACCTTAAAGGGACAAAGGGTGGATCCACTTTTGTGAAAGAAAGGGTGGATTGAATGATTATTTCGGACGTGTTAAAAAAATGAAATAAATCTATTATTATACATATATATATGTAATAATAATGTATATAATTATTATTTCGGACGTGTTAAAAAAGTGAAATAAATCGATTGACTTGGTAGGCGTTTGTATAATCCGTATGAATTATATAAAACTAATCTAATGTTGTAATACAATGAATGGTTACTTAAAATACTTTTATCAATTTTTATTATTATCAAATTTGTACTTCCTTTCAAGTATCAGAATCGAACGATATTCCATCGGTTTACCACTAGTTTTACTTTTATGTAAGTAGTAGATAGATGCCTCAAAAATATGAAGATTCTATTATGGAACCATGCAATTCCGACATCTAAAATTATGAATCAGAGAACTAAATCATAGTGAAATGATGAGAAAGTGATTTCACTTTTGACCAAATGCTTTAATCAATTTCTATAGTTCTACCAAATTAGAAATAATTTTATGGTCTTTGTTAATTGACTACATCAATAGCTACGAATAGCAAGTCAAGTGCTGCCAGTGATGATTTAATGTGTTAACGTATAAAAATGAACACATTGAATTTTGATTAAATACACTAATTATAGTATTAACATACTTAATTAATTCTTAATTAGTCATCTTTCACTACTATAAATATATCATGCATCCATCTTAACCATATTGAATTGACCAATATGAATCAAATATTGGTTAAATCATAATTAATCATCGTATTAAAGTACTTAATTAAAACTTAAACCTATTACAAACATATCAATCAGTTTGAGAGGGTGAGAGGGGATGAATTAGTGAGAGGAAAGGGTTTAGAAACCCATTCAAATGGATCTAGCTGTTGGAAATGATTAGATCTAAGTCGTCCTTCGTTAATGATCAAAATTTAATCCTTATCGATCGATACCAATCATACAAGTAGATAACGATTAGATTTCAATCATTCCAATTAGTATATATCTCTCATATTGAGTGATATAAGATGATTCGCACACTAGTCCACTATCACATGGACACACGTATAACTCATACCAAATGGTGTCCTACAATATGATAAAGCTTGGCTTGATTCACAAAATGTAGGATACTTGAAGAGCATGACAACTTTATTTAAAGGTAATTTAATTCATGTAAAAAGAACTATTTGCCCTCATCCAATGCCTCCTTATAAGTTTGTTTAGCTAGTAATAAAAAAGATTAACTTCTGATTCATATATGAATAGTCATTTATTTAGTGCAGAAATCTAGCCTCTAAATGAAAGAAATAAGAGACCTCTTACACCAAATTGATCAAAAGAATGAAAAAGATATCTTCTTCATAAACTTTTAAATTCTCTCCTAATGAAGAACAGAGCTCCAAATATTGTTTAGCAATTCTACTGAGAACACATCTATTAAGCAATCAGAACTGAGTTGAAAACTGCATTAATGAGCAGAAAGTAAACAAGGAAAAAGATGGAGATTCCTACTGACTAATGTAAATGATAATTGGATAGATTGTTATATTTCTAAATATCCATATCATACAAAAATGTATAAGTATGAAGCAACAATATAAGAAAATGACATGATTATCCAAATCTACAAGATTGAGAACATATTAGACAGGACAAAACGCCATGCACTGGTACCATGCCAACAAGCAAGATCAACATGCCAAATACTCAACTCACACTCTAGATGCAGCTTGATTTCACACATTAGAAAATAAATGTTTTCACATCTCATTTACAAGGTAATCAATTCAAAATAATAAAAAGAATTCAGAAGGTAATCAATTCAAAATAATTACTAGTTAAGAAATTGTGACAGTAGCTTATAGATGTCCACCATTATGGAAGTGCACAAGCTAAATTTATGAGCAAGAGAACAAGAATACATCAAGATAACAAGTCAGAAATAATCAATAAAGATAAGCATGATTAACAAGATAGTATTTAGAAACAATTAGTAAAATACAGGAAGAAAGATAATTGGAACATAAACCTTGGGATGAGGTAAGCTAGCTGATAGGGCATATTATGGATTCTGCACACGACCCACGCCACGTCAGCCCAAGTGCGGGGCCTCAGGAGAAAGACGCCGCGTAACGTCGGATGAACCACCAGAAATCCGAGATAACAGTTGTCCTCCTCCCGCGTCGTCGAGCGCCGCACCAACCAGCATCGCCACAACAAGGACTGCTCCGGGAAGCTCGGGACAACGCTGCATGATGCCGTCCCACATTCCGAGCGACGAATGTCCGAAGGTACACTCATCGCTCGGGGAGTCGATCGCCGCGCAAAGGCCGTGTACGGCCAACCCCCGGGCACTATGATAAAAACCCCTTGCCAACATCTGACAAGAGGCATCTGGAATATTAGCATACCCACTAACTTGATTTTTGGATGGGCCTAAGTCAAGATCCCCCTCCCCATTCCGACCTAGGCCAGTGCGCAAGAATCCGACAGTAACAAAGGTGGATGGGCTCGCTGAAGAGGCGCATCTTAACCAAATCCGAATCCGATCCGATCACGCGAAAACCTCATCCCCAAGACAGTCCTGGACATCATCAGTCGGACTAAGCCATACCGATCCTACGGCCACGGCATAAGGCTCATCAACACTAGCAATTTTATGACCAATGTCAATAAAAATACATACATACATATATATATATATATATATATATACTAACCCAGACTGAAATTTACTTGAAGAAAGTAAAGAAAAAGGTCGACTCTGTGCCTAACCCAATTCTGACTGAA
This sequence comes from Musa itinerans, assembly GCA_001649415.1. Classification (NCBI taxonomy): domain Eukaryota; kingdom Viridiplantae; phylum Streptophyta; class Magnoliopsida; order Zingiberales; family Musaceae; genus Musa; species Musa itinerans. The sequence continues at coordinate 66,813 of LVTN01000005.1, forward strand.
ATTTACTTGAAGAAAGTAAAGAAAAAGGTCGACTCTGTGCTTGCAATGTACCGCATTGAAATATCGAAGACACACTCATTCACGAAGGAAATTTGATTATGTTACTAAACAAACTTGGAATGCAGGGGCTCAATCAAGCTTAGGAGGCCATGTTGTGCTATTGATGTGCACGTCTTTGCGTTATTATTCTTATCGACAGTAGCTATTCAGTACTGTTCTTCGTCAAAGGGAAGCCATACTCGAAGAAGAAAGTGTGGGGCTATTTGTTTATCCTTCGTTTTCTTCTGTCTATTCTTCCTGAGGAAGATGAACTTGGTCTCCCTGTGTGGGATCCGCGTAAGAACCCACGAGATCGAACTCACCATATGCCTATTATTACTCCGGCATATCCGTGCATGAACTCTAGTTATAACGTATCAACAAGCACATTAAGAGTTATGATGGAACAATTTCAAATTGGCAACATGACCTGTGAGGTCTTTACTTAATTACTTAATGACTTCCTCTGAGGTATTGTTGAGAAACTGAATTCTGCTTTGATACATTTATATTCATTCTTGCAGGATATTGAGTTGAATAAGGCAGGTTGGAGTGCTCTGTTTGAGTCTTACCTTTTCTTTGAGACATACAGAAACTATCTCCAGATTGATATTGTAGCTGCTGATTCTGAGGATCTAAGGTTATGGAAGGGGTGGGTTGAATCACGTCTGAGGCAGCTGACTCTGAAGGTACTTCCAGTTGTTTTTGGATTCCGTGCCTTCTTGTGATCTTGCTTGTCCCAGGTTTATCTGATATGATTCTGCATTCAAAAGATCAGGAAATTAATATTTTTTCTTGTTCTCTCTCTGAAAACTTCTTCCTCTTTTCTTCTCAAACAGATTGAGCGGGACACCTATGGCATGCTGCAGTGCCATCCATACCCCAATGAGTATGTAGATCACTCCAGACAGTGGTCACATTGTGCCTTCTTTATGGGCTTGCAAAGGAAACAAGGGGTGAAGATCCAAGAAGGCCAACAGTTTGATATACGTGGAACTGTTGATGAGTTTAGGCATGAAGTGAACATGTATATGTTCTGGAAACCTAGGATGGAAATATATGTTTCTCATGTTCGTAGAAAGCAACTACCATCTTATGTTTTTCCAGTAGGACATAAGAGACCTCGTCCATCCAGACCCATAGGCCAGCAACTGATTGATAAAACTTCTGGTGAAGATTCAGGTGACGAATGTCGAGGAGGACCATCGGTGCTTCCACTTAAGAGAAGAATGAATGCTGATTACTTGGATGATAGACCAAACAAACTTGAGAAGCAGGCATCGATTAATGCGAGCTGGGAGAAATTTCCAAAATCTGACCAACACAATCATGTAGATGTAGATGAGAATTGGAGCAAGAGGAAAAAGGATGAACCACATGAAGTTGTCTTTGAACAAGTTAGCTATGGTTCTGTTTGCCTGAGCTGGCAGCTGCAAGCATTTGCTTCTAACATCGATAGCATATCAGGTATGTTTTTCCAATGATCTCAGGGAATAGTTGTTAATTTGAAGCAGAATGTGCTTCTTGTTGATGCCAATACTTGATTTTACTGTCAGAGCGGATACCTAATGACATAGTTTGTGTCAAAGCTCATAGTTTGGAGAACTTGGCTGTAGTCGGCAGCAGTGGTGTGGATGATGGCATGGAAGGACCTTTTGGAGAAGACCAAGATGGCAATGGTGCGAAGCTGGTAAATGGGATTTCACATTTTAGAAGTGGCAAGGCTTCGGTGGGAAAGCTGTTCTGTAATTCAGAGACATTTGAGGCGGTGGTTATGCAACAGCTTGCTGGCAGTGATAGCACCAGTTTGGATGACGGACAAGATCTACTGCGCTATGGTAGGCAGGGAGCGAACGTAGAGACGGATAACTTGAATGGATCAGCACAAGATGGTGTGGGAGATAACTTACAGGTCTTGCTTGTGTTGTATGCTTCCCTAATTCACATATGTATTGTCGATATTACATATTGTTGGCTGATTATGTTTGCTTTATCTTCTGTTTGTACTTAATTTTGTAAAGCCAAACATTGCATTTGGAGTGGCCCTTCAAAAAGCTCATGGAGTGACTGCTAATGCTGCACAGAAGCCAGCACTAAGGCATGCCTCCATGAACCCTATATTCTACTTTGTGATCACTAATGCTGTGTTTTCTTTATGCTATTCTACTTTGTTGTATTGTTTTTCCATCTTTGTGGCAGTCTCAGTCTGATTTCGACGGCATGAAGTTCTGAGGATGGTTGGGACACCGAAAAGGAAGCGACAATCTGAATTGCCATTTTGTTGGAAGGAAAGCCTGATCTGCAATTGGTGGGTAAGTTTTACTGGATTTTAACAAAGTTTATGTTATGCATGCAATTGAATTGGTATGAACAAGTGGAAGAACTGATGGGGATGTGTACTATTCTAAGCAAGCTGTTCTAACAATCTGCGACAGAAAGTTTATATATACAATCATCTTGAAGATGATCTAGCAGATGATTTGAGATTCAAGACTCATTCTGCATGTCTGGTGAACCGGTCGTGGTACATAGACTGTGCCAACGTGCCTCATGATAGATCACTGAGGCGTTTTTTTTTGTTTCTATTTTATTAGGACTGTACACTTGTATTGCCTTGTAAAATATTACTTCCACGTTGGAGTTCATTTTGTATCGCTACTGAGTTAACTGAATCAATAGAAGCCAGACAGTTGCTTGCATATATGTTGATGTGTGCCTGGGTTACCCAACTGTTCTATGCCCCTTGGGTGATGGGTAGTGTCCAAATTTACTCTTCTTGTGAGCTTACATGTCCAAATTTGCGTATCTTCTATGCCCCTTGCATATCTTAAATGTGTGTGTGTATATATATATATATATATATATATACCTTTTTAACTGAAAACGTCTTTGGCATTTTTACTACTTAATATATGTTCTTTTACCTTAAAGGGACAAAGGGTGGATCCACTTTTGTGAAAGAAAGGGTGGATTGAATGATTATTTCGGACGTGTTAAAAAAATGAAATAAATCTATTATTATACATATATATATGTAATAATAATGTATATAATTATTATTTCGGACGTGTTAAAAAAGTGAAATAAATCGATTGACTTGGTAGGCGTTTGTATAATCCGTATGAATTATATAAAACTAATCTAATGTTGTAATACAATGAATGGTTACTTAAAATACTTTTATCAATTTTTATTATTATCAAATTTGTACTTCCTTTCAAGTATCAGAATCGAACGATATTCCATCGGTTTACCACTAGTTTTACTTTTATGTAAGTAGTAGATAGATGCCTCAAAAATATGAAGATTCTATTATGGAACCATGCAATTCCGACATCTAAAATTATGAATCAGAGAACTAAATCATAGTGAAATGATGAGAAAGTGATTTCACTTTTGACCAAATGCTTTAATCAATTTCTATAGTTCTACCAAATTAGAAATAATTTTATGGTCTTTGTTAATTGACTACATCAATAGCTACGAATAGCAAGTCAAGTGCTGCCAGTGATGATTTAATGTGTTAACGTATAAAAATGAACACATTGAATTTTGATTAAATACACTAATTATAGTATTAACATACTTAATTAATTCTTAATTAGTCATCTTTCACTACTATAAATATATCATGCATCCATCTTAACCATATTGAATTGACCAATATGAATCAAATATTGGTTAAATCATAATTAATCATCGTATTAAAGTACTTAATTAAAACTTAAACCTATTACAAACATATCAATCAGTTTGAGAGGGTGAGAGGGGATGAATTAGTGAGAGGAAAGGGTTTAGAAACCCATTCAAATGGATCTAGCTGTTGGAAATGATTAGATCTAAGTCGTCCTTCGTTAATGATCAAAATTTAATCCTTATCGATCGATACCAATCATACAAGTAGATAACGATTAGATTTCAATCATTCCAATTAGTATATATCTCTCATATTGAGTGATATAAGATGATTCGCACACTAGTCCACTATCACATGGACACACGTATAACTCATACCAAATGGTGTCCTACAATATGATAAAGCTTGGCTTGATTCACAAAATGTAGGATACTTGAAGAGCATGACAACTTTATTTAAAGGTAATTTAATTCATGTAAAAAGAACTATTTGCCCTCATCCAATGCCTCCTTATAAGTTTGTTTAGCTAGTAATAAAAAAGATTAACTTCTGATTCATATATGAATAGTCATTTATTTAGTGCAGAAATCTAGCCTCTAAATGAAAGAAATAAGAGACCTCTTACACCAAATTGATCAAAAGAATGAAAAAGATATCTTCTTCATAAACTTTTAAATTCTCTCCTAATGAAGAACAGAGCTCCAAATATTGTTTAGCAATTCTACTGAGAACACATCTATTAAGCAATCAGAACTGAGTTGAAAACTGCATTAATGAGCAGAAAGTAAACAAGGAAAAAGATGGAGATTCCTACTGACTAATGTAAATGATAATTGGATAGATTGTTATATTTCTAAATATCCATATCATACAAAAATGTATAAGTATGAAGCAACAATATAAGAAAATGACATGATTATCCAAATCTACAAGATTGAGAACATATTAGACAGGACAAAACGCCATGCACTGGTACCATGCCAACAAGCAAGATCAACATGCCAAATACTCAACTCACACTCTAGATGCAGCTTGATTTCACACATTAGAAAATAAATGTTTTCACATCTCATTTACAAGGTAATCAATTCAAAATAATAAAAAGAATTCAGAAGGTAATCAATTCAAAATAATTACTAGTTAAGAAATTGTGACAGTAGCTTATAGATGTCCACCATTATGGAAGTGCACAAGCTAAATTTATGAGCAAGAGAACAAGAATACATCAAGATAACAAGTCAGAAATAATCAATAAAGATAAGCATGATTAACAAGATAGTATTTAGAAACAATTAGTAAAATACAGGAAGAAAGATAATTGGAACATAAACCTTGGGATGAGGTAAGCTAGCTGATAGGGCATATTATGGATTCTGCACACGACCCACGCCACGTCAGCCCAAGTGCGGGGCCTCAGGAGAAAGACGCCGCGTAACGTCGGATGAACCACCAGAAATCCGAGATAACAGTTGTCCTCCTCCCGCGTCGTCGAGCGCCGCACCAACCAGCATCGCCACAACAAGGACTGCTCCGGGAAGCTCGGGACAACGCTGCATGATGCCGTCCCACATTCCGAGCGACGAATGTCCGAAGGTACACTCATCGCTCGGGGAGTCGATCGCCGCGCAAAGGCCGTGTACGGCCAACCCCCGGGCACTATGATAAAAACCCCTTGCCAACATCTGACAAGAGGCATCTGGAATATTAGCATACCCACTAACTTGATTTTTGGATGGGCCTAAGTCAAGATCCCCCTCCCCATTCCGACCTAGGCCAGTGCGCAAGAATCCGACAGTAACAAAGGTGGATGGGCTCGCTGAAGAGGCGCATCTTAACCAAATCCGAATCCGATCCGATCACGCGAAAACCTCATCCCCAAGACAGTCCTGGACATCATCAGTCGGACTAAGCCATACCGATCCTACGGCCACGGCATAAGGCTCATCAACACTAGCAATTTTATGACCAATGTCAATAAAAATACATACATACATATATATATATATATATAGGATGGAAATATATGTTTCTCATGTTCGTAGAAAGCAACTACCATCTTATGTTTTTCCAGTAGGACATAAGAGACCTCGTCCATCCAGACCCATAGGCCAGCAACTGATTGATAAAACTTCTGGTGAAGATTCAGGTGACGAATGTCGAGGAGGACCATCGGTGCTTCCACTTAAGAGAAGAATGAATGCTGATTACTTGGATGATAGACCAAACAAACTTGAGAAGCAGGCATCGATTAATGCGAGCTGGGAGAAATTTCCAAAATCTGACCAACACAATCATGTAGATGTAGATGAGAATTGGAGCAAGAGGAAAAAGGATGAACCACATGAAGTTGTCTTTGAACAAGTTAGCTATGGTTCTGTTTGCCTGAGCTGGCAGCTGCAAGCATTTGCTTCTAACATCGATAGCATATCAGGTATGTTTTTCCAATGATCTCAGGGAATAGTTGTTAATTTGAAGCAGAATGTGCTTCTTGTTGATGCCAATACTTGATTTTACTGTCAGAGCGGATACCTAATGACATAGTTTGTGTCAAAGCTCATAGTTTGGAGAACTTGGCTGTAGTCGGCAGCAGTGGTGTGGATGATGGCATGGAAGGACCTTTTGGAGAAGACCAAGATGGCAATGGTGCGAAGCTGGTAAATGGGATTTCACATTTTAGAAGTGGCAAGGCTTCGGTGGGAAAGCTGTTCTGTAATTCAGAGACATTTGAGGCGGTGGTTATGCAACAGCTTGCTGGCAGTGATAGCACCAGTTTGGATGACGGACAAGATCTACTGCGCTATGGTAGGCAGGGAGCGAACGTAGAGACGGATAACTTGAATGGATCAGCACAAGATGGTGTGGGAGATAACTTACAGGTCTTGCTTGTGTTGTATGCTTCCCTAATTCACATATGTATTGTCGATATTACATATTGTTGGCTGATTATGTTTGCTTTATCTTCTGTTTGTACTTAATTTTGTAAAGCCAAACATTGCATTTGGAGTGGCCCTTCAAAAAGCTCATGGAGTGACTGCTAATGCTGCACAGAAGCCAGCACTAAGGCATGCCTCCATGAACCCTATATTCTACTTTGTGATCACTAATGCTGTGTTTTCTTTATGCTATTCTACTTTGTTGTATTGTTTTTCCATCTTTGTGGCAGTCTCAGTCTGATTTCGACGGCATGAAGTTCTGAGGATGGTTGGGACACCGAAAAGGAAGCGACAATCTGAATTGCCATTTTGTTGGAAGGAAAGCCTGATCTGCAATTGGTGGGTAAGTTTTACTGGATTTTAACAAAGTTTATGTTATGCATGCAATTGAATTGGTATGAACAAGTGGAAGAACTGATGGGGATGTGTACTATTCTAAGCAAGCTGTTCTAACAATCTGCGACAGAAAGTTTATATATACAATCATCTTGAAGATGATCTAGCAGATGATTTGAGATTCAAGACTCATTCTGCATGTCTGGTGAACCGGTCGTGGTACATAGACTGTGCCAACGTGCCTCATGATAGATCACTGAGGCGTTTTTTTTTGTTTCTATTTTATTAGGACTGTACACTTGTATTGCCTTGTAAAATATTACTTCCACGTTGGAGTTCATTTTGTATCGCTACTGAGTTAACTGAATCAATAGAAGCCAGACAGTTGCTTGCATATATGTTGATGTGTGCCTGGGTTACCCAACTGTTCTATGCCCCTTGGGTGATGGGTAGTGTCCAAATTTACTCTTCTTGTGAGCTTACATGTCCAAATTTGCGTATCTTCTATGCCCCTTGCATATCTTAAATGTGTGTGTGTATATATATATATATATATATATTTTCCTTTTTAACTGAAAACGTCTTTGGCATTTTTACTACTTAATATATGTTCTTTTACCTTAAAGGGACAAAGGGTGGATCCACTTTTGTGAAAGAAAGGGTGGATTGAATGATTATTTCGGACGTGTTAAAAAAATGAAATAAATCTATTATTATACATATATATATGTAATAATAATGTATATAATTATTATTTCGGACGTGTTAAAAAAGTGAAATAAATCGATTGACTTGGTAGGCGTTTGTATAATCCGTATGAATTATATAAAACTAATCTAATGTTGTAATACAATGAATGGTTACTTAAAATACTTTTATCAATTTTTATTATTATCAAATTTGTACTTCCTTTCAAGTATCAGAATCGAACGATATTCCATCGGTTTACCACTAGTTTTACTTTTATGTAAGTAGTAGATAGATGCCTCAAAAATATGAAGATTCTATTATGGAACCATGCAATTCCGACATCTAAAATTATGAATCAGAGAACTAAATCATAGTGAAATGATGAGAAAGTGATTTCACTTTTGACCAAATGCTTTAATCAATTTCTATAGTTCTACCAAATTAGAAATAATTTTATGGTCTTTGTTAATTGACTACATCAATAGCTACGAATAGCAAGTCAAGTGCTGCCAGTGATGATTTAATGTGTTAACGTATAAAAATGAACACATTGAATTTTGATTAAATACACTAATTATAGTATTAACATACTTAATTAATTCTTAATTAGTCATCTTTCACTACTATAAATATATCATGCATCCATCTTAACCATATTGAATTGACCAATATGAATCAAATATTGGTTAAATCATCATTAATCATCGTATTAAAGTACTTAATTAAAACTTAAACCTATTACAAACATATCAATCAGTTTGAGAGGGTGAGAGGGGATGAATTAGTGAGAGGAAAGGGTTTAGAAACCCATTCAAATGGATCTAGCTGTTGGAAATGATTAGATCTAAGTCGTCCTTCGTTAATGATCAAAATTTAATCCTTATCGATCGATACCAATCATACAAGTAGATAACGATTAGATTTCAATCATTCCAATTAGTATATATCTCTCATATTGAGTGATATAAGATGATTCGCACACTAGTCCACTATCACATGGACACACGTATAACTCATACCAAATGGTGTCCTACAATATGATAAAGCTTGGCTTGATTCACAAAATGTAGGATACTTGAAGAGCATGACAACTTTATTTAAAGGTAATTTAATTCATGTAAAAAGAACTATTTGCCCTCATCCAATGCCTCCTTATAAGTTTGTTTAGCTAGTAATAAAAAAGATTAACTTCTGATTCATATATGAATAGTCATTTATTTAGTGCAGAAATCTAGCCTCTAAATGAAAGAAATAAGAGACCTCTTACACCAAATTGATCAAAAGAATGAAAAAGATATCTTCTTCATAAACTTTTAAATTCTCTCCTAATGAAGAACAGAGCTCCAAATATTGTTTAGCAATTCTACTGAGAACACATCTATTAAGCAATCAGAACTGAGTTGAAAACTGCATTAATGAGCAGAAAGTAAACAAGGAAAAAGATGGAGATTCCTACTGACTAATGTAAATGATAATTGGATAGATTGTTATATTTCTAAATATCCATATCATACAAAAATGTATAAGTATGAAGCAACAATATAAGAAAATGACATGATTATCCAAATCTACAAGATTGAGAACATATTAGACAGGACAAAACGCCATGCACTGGTACCATGCCAACAAGCAAGATCAACATGCCAAATACTCAACTCACACTCTAGATGCAGCTTGATTTCACACATTAGAAAATAAATGTTTTCACATCTCATTTACAAGGTAATCAATTCAAAATAATAAAAAGAATTCAGAAGGTAATCAATTCAAAATAATTACTAGTTAAGAAATTGTGACAGTAGCTTATAGATGTCCACCATTATGGAAGTGCACAAGCTAAATTTATGAGCAAGAGAACAAGAATACATCAAGATAACAAGTCAGAAATAATCAATAAAGATAAGCATGATTAACAAGATAGTATTTAGAAACAATTAGTAAAATACAGGAAGAAAGATAATTGGAACATAAACCTTGGGATGAGGTAAGCTAGCTGATAGGGCATATTATGGATTCTGCACACGACCCACGCCACGTCAGCCCAAGTGCGGGGCCTCAGGAGAAAGACGCCGCGTAACGTCGGATGAACCACCAGAAATCCGAGATAACAGTTGTCCTCCTCCCGCGTCGTCGAGCGCCGCACCAACCAGCATCGCCACAACAAGGACTGCTCCGGGAAGCTCGGGACAACGCTGCATGATGCCGTCCCACATTCCGAGCGACGAATGTCCGAAGGTACACTCATCGCTCGGGGAGTCGATCGCCGCGCAAAGGCCGTGTACGGCCAACCCCCGGGCACTATGATAAAAACCCCTTGCCAACATCTGACAAGAGGCATCTGGAATATTAGCATACCCACTAACTTGATTTTTGGATGGGCCTAAGTCAAGATCCCCCTCCCCATTCCGACCTAGGCCAGTGCGCAAGAATCCGACAGTAACAAAGGTGGATGGGCTCGCTGAAGAGGCGCATCTTAACCAAATCCGAATCCGATCCGATCACGCGAAAACCTCATCCCCAAGACAGTCCTGGACATCATCAGTCGGACTAAGCCATACCGATCCTACGGCCACGGCATAAGGCTCATCAACACTAGCAATTTTATGACCAATGTCAATAAAAATACATACATACATATATATATATATATATATATATACTAACCCAGACTGAAATTTACTTGAAGAAAGTAAAGAAAAAGGTCGACTCTGTGCTTGCAATGTACCGCATTGAAATATCGAAGACACACTCATTCACGAAGGAAATTTGATTATGTTACTAAACAAACTTGGAATGCAGGGGCTCAATCAAGCTTAGGAGGCCATGTTGTGCTATTGATGTGCACGTCTTTGCGTTATTATTCTTATCGACAGTAGCTATTCAGTACTGTTCTTCGTCAAAGGGAAGCCATACTCGAAGAAGAAAGTGTGGGGCTATTCGTTTATCCTTCGTTTTCTTCTGTCTATTCTTCTTTACCTTTTCTACAAGCATTACTCGTTCAGTGATTCCCTTCTCATCATTTGGATGCCCGATGGGCGGGCGGGCGGGGGGAAAACAAGATTCTGGAAGAGCCCAAGATGCATGGGTTGCTACTATCCTATGCTTTCAGTGATGCTCCAGACGTACGTGGCCTCGAGAAGAATCAGTAATATGGGATGATTCTTTTGGAAAGTAAAGTTAACCTTTGGATGTCATAAAGATTAGTTTGTCGCATACGAAGCATGAACATGTTGATAAGGATGTGAGGCGAGAATCATAATGATCAGACTAATCATGCATTGCATCCTGCAACTTTTGCTCCTTTAGCAAAGTAGCGGAAGGGAAAAGCCCACACCGGAAACCATCCGAGAGAGCTACCGGAAGTGTTACTCCATCCTACTCCTATTGGATTGGAATAAAGATGGCATATCGAAAATGTCTATTCTCGTTCTCATCTTTTCTTTTCCATGTGCTGCAGGAGATAGAGAGGCAAGACGATGACTACTACTTCACGGACTTCTTTTATACTTTGCTTCTTCAAATTTAATGCTCGTTGGCAATTTTTCAGGAGTATTAAGGAGAAGAGTATGCCTTCGACTGGCACTGTATTTTCCTTGTCAGATCTTATGAACCTACTCCAGATGTAATCTGGTTGGCCTCTGGTTATGCCACTGACACTGGCTGTATCAGCCTCCAAATGCTGAAAGAGAAGGAAGATTATTTTTGATGAAAATGGTGGACAGGAGTGGTAACTCCTCGACGAGGGATGTTGATCACAAGAACATACCGCCATACATGTGATGATCTTTGGCATGTAGGAGACTATCTGATGGCATTCATATTAGATATGCTTTACATATCGTGATCCTTTCTGGAAATCAACATATTAATTGGTCAGAAGCTCGTGAAGCGGCGCCTTCGATATCTGCTTACAGTTTGATCTGAGAGTTACATCCTGTGGGGTGCCATATGTCTTACTCTTTATGTGCATGGGAGTAATCTGATGCCGAAGTGATATCAGTGCCAAGAAGGTGGTGGATATTTTGCAGATGCAAAGAACACTTATTGGTTTTAGTTGATCAGCTGCTGAAGAATGTCAATTGTTGATGTCAATGGGAAAAACCATTCCATGCTCTCTCTAAAAGCTTCTTCTTGACCTGCAATGTTTTGCTGCTCTAAGATATCATCAAGTAAAGCTTAAGAATTACATAGCTGTAGTAGAATTATACTTGTTGGAGCTATTTGATTGGTGTTGTAGATACAGTAGTTGTCTTTTCTTCATGAACTCAGATGAGATTGTAGCAGTGACTTCAGCCAAGTTAATTGAACTATGGATTGGGTTATACTGTCCATCTCTTGCATTTGCAACTGTACCTGTCCCACCAGAGTGCTGCCGGTGGATTATGTGCAGTGGTGATAGACATCAAAAGTCCTTTTCCTGCTCTATAAATATCAGTCCGTCCACCATGGTTCTTCATATCTCATCAGCACTTGCTGCCACTGCACTCCACCCCTTGCTCTGTTTCTGCTTTCACAACACTTAAAACTTATCCAGAGATGGAGAATGCTTCTGGCTTGCAGCGCCAGCTTGCTCGCATGAAGAAGGACCTCTTTGATCAGGTTGGGTTTCACCTCTCCATCTTGCTATTTTCTTTGTGCTTATCAGGTGCTCTCAGTCCAAGCAAAGCCTTCATTGGTTGTGGTGACTGCAAGAAATGGACTAAACTGCCGCACACGATCATCATCAGTATCGTTTTCATCTGGCCAACTTTATTGTGGCCTTAAGTGAATACACTAAATGATCAGGTGGAAACCAGGAAATATCAATCATTGCTAAAGTAATAGATTCATATCTCTCTCTCTCTCTCTTTATATTTATATATGTATATATATATATATTAAATTTAGGTTAATTATTTTGGATTAGTGATTCATAATAAATAGGTTAATGAGTAAATGATTCTATTGAGGTGGATTATGATACATGATCTAGTATTAGATATGATGATAGAGGTCAAAGAGATTAAATAAGGTCTACAAAAATTTAATGGATATATTATCATCCAAATAGAGTTAAGTATTTTGGGCTAGTAATTCAAACCCAAGTTCATGACTAAATTATGCTATAGAGATCGATTGTGATAATTCATATCAGAATTAACCTAATATTAAATTAAGTTATTTTATTAATGATTAAATTTAGTCATGTTGGAAGTGGAAGAATAACTAAGTCTATAAAGGTTTCTTATTAAGAATTTGACTTTAAGTATTTTAAATTAGTAATTATATCAAATAAATGGTATTAAAATCGAACTAATCATATGCGGCAAGAGGGGGTGATGAAGCTGTATATATATATATATATATATATAGAACTTGTAAAGCTTCTTATAAAACTGCGGCAAAACAGTGTCTTGAATCAGAGCAGAAAGCTGCCTCTCATAACCCTAACCTTCGTTTGGCCTTCGCCGGAGGAGCGCCCTGTGAGCCATGGATAGATACCAGAAGGTCGAGAGGCCGCGGCCGGAATCGGTCATCAACGAGAACGAGATCCGAATCACCAGTCAGGGCGTCGTACGGAACTACGTCAGCTATGCGACGAGCCTTCTCCAGGTGTGGATTCCTCTTTCTCGGAGATGCTTTCGTTGTTCAATCTAGTCGATTTCACATAGCAACTCGGTCGATTCTGTAACTGTTGATTGAAGATTAATGGTTAGTTGGCACTACTGTGTCTTATAAATGACCTCATTTTATTTCTTCTCGTGTTCTACCTATGGGGGTGCTTCTTGTATTTGGTCTGACGGCGTGTGGCCCTTAGATCAGAGTCATCCTAGTTTCTGATATTTACCGAAGAAAGCTCGAATCTTAAGAATGATCTCGTAATGTCACGAACTTGAAGTTGTTTTAACCATGTAAGTGATGACGAGAATATATATACATAAGTGATTCACTTTAGAAATGAAAGGTTAATGCACATGGTCGTAGTCAACCATTCGTTGCGGAATAAGTAGTGCTTTCTTCATGTGATTCTGTTAACTAGCAGAATATCTATTCTTTTACTTTTAGGTCTTAAATATCATATTCCGATTTAGTCCCACATCAAAAGTGGACAGAAACTAAGATTGACCTATAAATGTTTGAAGAATGTATTATTGGTAATTTGGGCTTAAGCATTTTGGTTTAGTAGTTTAGGCTTTCAATGAAATTACTAGGCTGGTTATCCCATTAAGTTAAGACGTGATATTAAATTTGTATGTTATGAGTGGATCCCAATTCCCATGAATAGGTTGAGCAAACATGTTTTTGAAATGGAATGCAAATTTTATGCTATAAAGTTCTCTACATTGACTAGGTTCTAGCCGAAAGAAATTGCTTGCTTTCTCCCCTTTCATCATTGACTTCCATACTTGGAGCCTTTTATTACTTACCTTTTTGAACTTGTAATACTCCTTCAACTAATGTTTTGTCCGTCAGATGACATGTGTAACACATCATTCTCAAAAAAAAAAAAAACCACAGTGCCAGTATATATATATATTGTACCATGCCAAGTCAGTTAAGTAGTAGCCACTAGAATAATCTATGTGATTTGTCTGTGTTTGGTGTCCAGATGCATTGAGAACCTTGTAGCCTTTTCTAGAATATGATTAAGCTATATTATTGTGTCACTTGTCACGAAGCTTCTGGACTGGTCTCAAAATGTTCCATTTATTCACTTATCATTATAACAAGGTATATATATATATATATAATTATAAATTATAAGTCTCATTTATTTAAGGTCAGCTACGTGGATATTTTTTGTTGTTATTGAGATCCATAAAAAAAATATATGTTTAATTAAGTTTAGAACATTTAAATTTAAATTTATAGTTTCTATTAAAATCTTTTTATGTCTTCCTCTATATGTTTTTGAGTCACTAATATTAATCATTTTACCTTTTTTGACTATAAGGTATCCATACCATTTTAAATATATATTTTTTTTATCGAAGTAATAATAATTGTTCACGAATAAAAATATTTCTTTTCCTTTCTATTCTAATAACTCCACATATTCATCTTAATATTCTTATACAACACAGTATATGTTCTGGAATATTAGCATACCCACTAACTTGATTTTTGGATGGGCCTAAGTCAAGATCCCCCTCCCCATTCCGACCTAGGCCAGTGCGCAAGAATCCGACAGTAACAAAGGTGGATGGGCTCGCTGAAGAGGCGCAATCCTATGCTTTCAGTGATGCTCCAGACGTACGTGGCCTCGAGAAGAATCAGTAATATGGGATGATTCTTTTGGAAAGTAAAGTTAACCTTTGCATGTCATAAAGATTAGTTTGTCGCATACGAAGCATGAACATGTTGATAAGGATGTGAGGCGAGAATCATAATGATCAGACTAATCATGCATTGCATCCTGCAACTTTTGCTCCTTTAGCAAAGTAGCGGAAGGGAAAAGCCCACACCGGAAACCATCCGAGAGAGCTACCGGAAGTGTTACTCCATCCTACTCCTATTGGATTGGAATAAAGATGGCATATCGAAAATGTCTATTCTCGTTCTCATCTTTTCTTTTCCATGTGCTGCAGGAGATAGAGAGGCAAGACGATGACTACTACTTCACGGACTTCTTTTATACTTTGCTTCTTCAAATTTAATGCTCGTTGGCAATTTTTCAGGAGTATTAAGGAGAAGAGTATGCCTTCGACTGGCACTGTATTTTCCTTGTCAGATCTTATGAACCTACTCCAGATGTAATCTGGTTGGCCTCTGGTTATGCCACTGACACTGGCTGTATCAGCCTCCAAATGCTGAAAGAGAAGGAAGATTATTTTTGATGAAAATGGTGGACAGGAGTGGTAACTCCTCGACGAGGGATGTTGATCACAAGAACATACCGCCATACATGTGATGATCTTTGGCATGTAGGAGACTATCTGATGGCATTCATATTAGATATGCTTTACATATCGTGATCCTTTCTGGAAATCAACATATTAATTGGTCAGAAGCTCGTGAAGCGGCGCCTTCGATATCTGCTTACAGTTTGATCTGAGAGTTACATCCTGTGGGGTGCCATATGTCTTACTCTTTATGTGCATGGGAGTAATCTGATGCCGAAGTGATATCAGTGCCAAGAAGGTGGTGGATATTTTGCAGATGCAAAGAACACTTATTGGTTTTAGTTGATCAGCTGCTGAAGAATGTCAATTGTTGATGTCAATGGGAAAAACCATTCCATGCTCTCTCTAAAAGCTTCTTCTTGACCTGCAATGTTTTGCTGCTCTAAGATATCATCAAGTAAAGCTTAAGAATTACATAGCTGTAGTAGAATTATACTTGTTGGAGCTATTTGATTGGTGTTGTAGATACAGTAGTTGTCTTTTCTTCATGAACTCAGATGAGATTGTAGCAGTGACTTCAGCCAAGTTAATTGAACTATGGATTGGGTTATACTGTCCATCTCTTGCATTTGCAACTGTACCTGTCCCACCAGAGTGCTGCCGGTGGATTATGTGCAGTGGTGATAGACATCAAAAGTCCTTTTCCTGCTCTATAAATATCAGTCCGTCCACCATGGTTCTTCATATCTCATCAGCACTTGCTGCCACTGCACTCCACCCCTTGCTCTGTTTCTGCTTTCACAACACTTAAAACTTATCCAGAGATGGAGAATGCTTCTGGCTTGCAGCGCCAGCTTGCTCGCATGAAGAAGGACCTCTTTGATCAGGTTGGGTTTCACCTCTCCATCTTGCTATTTTCTTTGTGCTTATCAGGTGCTCTCAGTCCAAGCAAAGCCTTCATTGGTTGTGGTGACTGCAAGAAATGGACTAAACTGCCGCACACGATCATCATCAGTATCGTTTTCATCTGGCCAACTTTATTGTTATATATATATATATATATATATAATTATAAATTATAAGTCTCATTTATTTAAGGTCAGCTACGTGGATATTTTTTGTTGTTATTGAGATCCATAAAAAAAATATATGTTTAATTAAGTTTAGAACATTTAAATTTAAATTTATAGTTTCTATTAAAATCTTTTTATGTCTTCCTCTATATGTTTTTGAGTCACTAATATTAATCATTTTACCTTTTTTGACTATAAGGTATCCATACCATTTTAAATATATATTTTTTTTATCGAAGTAATAATAATTGTTCACGAATAAAAATATTTCTTTTCCTTTCTATTCTAATAACTCCACATATTCATCTTAATATTCTTATACAACACAGTATATGTTATTTCTTAACTACTCAAGATCCATAAAATTATTCTAGTGGTCTCACAATTATCTTATAAAAATAATTTAATCTAAAAAGTATTTAATGGTTACACATGACTTCTAACGTCTCATTATTTTAACATTCTTGTTTTTATTCTATGAATAATATATTTATCGATATCTCTATCTTGTTAAATAATTAATCTAAGATATCTAAAACTTTTACTTAAAGATTTTTTATCTATCTAACATAACTATATTCTTTAGTCTATTCCCAAATTTATTAAAATTATATTTTATATATTCAGTGTTAATCCTATTTAATTTAAGACCACTAGTTTTTAAATCTTACTTATATAGCTCAGGTCGGAAGGGAAAAGCCCACACCGGAAACCATCCGAGAGAGCTACCGGAAGTGTTACTCCATCCTACTCCTATTGGATTGGAATAAAGATGGCATATCGAAAATGTCTATTCTCGTTCTCATCTTTTCTTTTCCATGTGCTGCAGGAGATAGAGAGGCAAGACGATGACTACTACTTCACGGACTTCTTTTATACTTTGCTTCTTCAAATTTAATGCTCGTTGGCAATTTTTCAGGAGTATTAAGGAGAAGAGTATGCCTTCGACTGGCACTGTATTTTCCTTGTCAGATCTTATGAACCTACTCCAGATGTAATCTGGTTGGCCTCTGGTTATGCCACTGACACTGGCTGTATCAGCCTCCAAATGCTGAAAGAGAAGGAAGATTATTTTTGATGAAAATGGTGGACAGGAGTGGTAACTCCTCGACGAGGGATGTTGATCACAAGAACATACCGCCATACATGTGATGATCTTTGGCATGTAGGAGACTATCTGATGGCATTCATATTAGATATGCTTTACATATCGTGATCCTTTCTGGAAATCAACATATTAATTGGTCAGAAGCTCGTGAAGCGGCGCCTTCGATATCTGCTTACAGTTTGATCTGAGAGTTACATCCTGTGGGGTGCCATATGTCTTACTCTTTATGTGCATGGGAGTAATCTGATGCCGAAGTGATATCAGTGCCAAGAAGGTGGTGGATATTTTGCAGATGCAAAGAACACTTATTGGTTTTAGTTGATCAGCTGCTGAAGAATGTCAATTGTTGATGTCAATGGGAAAAACCATTCCATGCTCTCTCTAAAAGCTTCTTCTTGACCTGCAATGTTTTGCTGCTCTAAGATATCATCAAGTAAAGCTTAAGAATTACATAGCTGTAGTAGAATTATACTTGTTGGAGCTATTTGATTGGTGTTGTAGATACAGTAGTTGTCTTTTCTTCATGAACTCAGATGAGATTGTAGCAGTGACTTCAGCCAAGTTAATTGAACTATGGATTGGGTTATACTGTCCATCTCTTGCATTTGCAACTGTACCTGTCCCACCAGAGTGCTGCCGGTGGATTATGTGCAGTGGTGATAGACATCAAAAGTCCTTTTCCTGCTCTATAAATATCAGTCCGTCCACCATGGTTCTTCATATCTCATCAGCACTTGCTGCCACTGCACTCCACCCCTTGCTCTGTTTCTGCTTTCACAACACTTAAAACTTATCCAGAGATGGAGAATGCTTCTGGCTTGCAGCGCCAGCTTGCTCGCATGAAGAAGGACCTCTTTGATCAGGTTGGGTTTCACCTCTCCATCTTGCTATTTTCTTTGTGCTTATCAGGTGCTCTCAGTCCAAGCAAAGCCTTCATTGGTTGTGGTGACTGCAAGAAATGGACTAAACTGCCGCACACGATCATCATCAGTATCGTTTTCATCTGGCCAACTTTATTGTGGCCTTAAGTGAATACACTAAATGATCAGGTGGAAACCAGGAAATATCAATCATTGCTAAAGTAATAGATTCATATCTCTCTCTCTCTCTCTTTATATTTATATATGTATATATATATATATTAAATTTAGGTTAATTATTTTGGATTAGTGATTCATAATAAATAGGTTAATGAGTAAATGATTCTATTGAGGTGGATTATGATACATGATCTAGTATTAGATATGATGATAGAGGTCAAAGAGATTAAATAAGGTCTACAAAAATTTAATGGATATATTATCATCCAAATAGAGTTAAGTATTTTGGGCTAGTAATTCAAACCCAAGTTCATGACTAAATTATGCTATAGAGATCGATTGTGATAATTCATATCAGAATTAACCTAATATTAAATTAAGTTATTTTATTAATGATTAAATTTAGTCATGTTGGAAGTGGAAGAATAACTAAGTCTATAAAGGTTTCTTATTAAGAATTTGACTTTAAGTATTTTAAATTAGTAATTATATCAAATAAATGGTATTAAAATCGAACTAATCATATGCGGCAAGAGGGGGTGATGAAGCTGTATATATATATATATATATATATAGAACTTGTAAAGCTTCTTATAAAACTGCGGCAAAACAGTGTCTTGAATCAGAGCAGAAAGCTGCCTCTCATAACCCTAACCTTCGTTTGGCCTTCGCCGGAGGAGCGCCCTGTGAGCCATGGATAGATACCAGAAGGTCGAGAGGCCGCGGCCGGAATCGGTCATCAACGAGAACGAGATCCGAATCACCAGTCAGGGCGTCGTACGGAACTACGTCAGCTATGCGACGAGCCTTCTCCAGGTGTGGATTCCTCTTTCTCGGAGATGCTTTCGTTGTTCAATCTAGTCGATTTCACATAGCAACTCGGTCGATTCTGTAACTGTTGATTGAAGATTAATGGTTAGTTGGCACTACTGTGTCTTATAAATGACCTCATTTTATTTCTTCTCGTGTTCTACCTATGGGGGTGCTTCTTGTATTTGGTCTGACGGCGTGTGGCCCTTAGATCAGAGTCATCCTAGTTTCTGATATTTACCGAAGAAAGCTCGAATCTTAAGAATGATCTCGTAATGTCACGAACTTGAAGTTGTTTTAACCATGTAAGTGATGACGAGAATATATATACATAAGTGATTCACTTTAGAAATGAAAGGTTAATGCACATGGTCGTAGTCAACCATTCGTTGCGGAATAAGTAGTGCTTTCTTCATGTGATTCTGTTAACTAGCAGAATATCTATTCTTTTACTTTTAGGTCTTAAATATCATATTCCGATTTAGTCCCACATCAAAAGTGGACAGAAACTAAGATTGACCTATAAATGTTTGAAGAATGTATTATTGGTAATTTGGGCTTAAGCATTTTGGTTTAGTAGTTTAGGCTTTCAATGAAATTACTAGGCTGGTTATCCCATTAAGTTAAGACGTGATATTAAATTTGTATGTTATGAGTGGATCCCAATTCCCATGAATAGGTTGAGCAAACATGTTTTTGAAATGGAATGCAAATTTTATGCTATAAAGTTCTCTACATTGACTAGGTTCTAGCCGAAAGAAATTGCTTGCTTTCTCCCCTTTCATCATTGACTTCCATACTTGGAGCCTTTTATTACTTACCTTTTTGAACTTGTAATACTCCTTCAACTAATGTTTTGTCCGTCAGATGACATGTGTAACACATCATTCTCAAAAAAAAAAAAAACCACAGTGCCATCATTTATTTAATGAGAACTAGTAAATGTATAAGATATCTAATCTAGTAGTGTCTAACAAGTATCTAACTTCCTACAACACATCTCATGCCAAATGGTGTCGTGACATGGTGCATGCTTAAGCACATGTCTTTTTGATGTTTTGCTGACACATGCATGATGGTGGGATAAACATCTTCTAGACCTATAGATGAAATGTTGAAAAAAAAAATTCTTCCTCTCTCTTTGTTTGTGATCATTTGTGTAGCTTGATGGATGAATGAAATACAAATTATTTTGTTGCAAGAGACTGTATTTGTTGAAATAAAATCATTATATTGTGGGGGATATGATTAATAAATTATTCCTTTACTAGTTGGTTTATAGGTTTTCTTCCCCCATCCCCACCCAAACATCTGGTAATTAGAATCAATCAAATTTAAACAAACATAATATCATAAAACTAAGGGTGCTAAATGCATGCGTTCTCAATGCCTCTTGTTTTTATTCTATGAATAATATATTTATCGATATCTCTATCTTGTTAAATAATTAATCTAAGATATCTAAAACTTTTACTTAAAGATTTTTTATCTATCTAACATAACTATATTCTTTAGTCTATTCCCAAATTTATTAAAATTATATTTTATATATTCAGTGTTAATCCTATTTAATTTAAGACCACTAGTTTTTAAATCTTACTTATATAGCTCAGGTTTAAAATTAATTTCACTAATTTTTTTAAAATATAAATTTATTGTTGTGTTCAATATAACTTTAATTAATCTAAATTGAAGTTCTATACGAAGTCATAAGTTAACAAAAACAAGGCTTCAGAGTTCACCACACATCACCCCATCAATATTTTTCCTTCAGACGGAGGTAGATATCATGTTAAGATATTTTGATTGCATCATTTTGGCAGTATCTTTGTACATGCAACTGTATTTTTCTTCTTATACAAATACGTGGTTATGTCTATTTACACAACATCAGTTTATAGATTTAATCTCGTATTGCAGGGGTTCTTGGATGAACAATTTTATCAGCTAGAGGAGTTGCAGGATGAATCCAGCCCTAATTTTGTGGAAGAAGTTGTCACATTGTTCTTCAGGGATTCATCCAGACTGATGGCCAACATTGACGAGGCCCTGTACGCACATCTCTCACCACAGTAATCTGCACGTAGAGAGTTCACATACGCTAATACCATCAACTTCTGTGCAGCCAGCAGTGCCCTCGAGATTTCGATAGGCTGGACAAATTCTTGCTCCGATTGAAGGGCAGTGCTTCCAGGTAAACACTCGGTGCCCGTATATATACACACGCATACGACATCCGAGGTTGACTAATATAGGCTTAGGGAATTGGTGTAGCATCGGTGCTGCAAAGATGAAGAACGAGTGCACCAGTTTCAGAGAATTCTGCAGTGAAGAAAACCTTGACAGGTGCTTCTCTTTCCTCGACCACGCTCGTTCACTCAGTTACTTCCATGACTGTCTGTTCATGCATCACTAACCATACATCCACACTCGTTCAGATGCCTGAGATCGTTTCAGAAGGTGAAGAATGACCACACCATCTTGAGGCACAAGTTGGAAAACTACTTGCAGGTTGCATTCGAGCCAAACCCTTTACTTTTACGTGTCCTGAGTTCCATCTCCTCACACTCGTTGAGTAGCTCTCACTTGTGTTGTGGCAGTTGCTGAGGCAAGTTGGCCCCGTCGACAAAGCATCTCGCTCTGGTAGCTGAGAAGACGAGAGAGGACGTCGTCCACCAACCCTTGCGGCAATGGGAGCGAGCGTTCCCTATCCCAATATAAAGCCTACAGTGTGTGAGAATAAGCAGCGTTAAGCGTTGGAACGTCTTTGTAATATATATATATAAATATATATATATATATATATTCACTTATAAGAGTTGATGAGTATATTATTATCAATTTTAACTTAATTATTTTGATCAATGATTTAGATTAAACAAAATTAATAGGTCATTTAGGAATAACAAGCAAAGAAAAAAAAAATTTCTTCCATTTTTGTCCGAATTAGGAATGAGAATGAGTAGGAAAACTTACATTGTCTCTTCCCAAACCCAATTTATGATTTACTTAAACTCATACCAAAATTAAAATTTATTTATCTAAAAATGAGATTTATGGAATCTTTATATAGGCATAAATATTGGAAAAACTCAACTCGTTGTCATTATTAAATTAATAATGAAATGACATTTGTGAATCTCACTTTACTCATCCTCACATAATTTTGAATATATAATTATTTAATTTTAATTACTCCTAAACTAGATCAAGGCGTAATCACCAAAAAAAATATTTATTTTTGTTTGTCTTTGTGAACCCTTTTATGTTATCATTTTGTGAGTTTGGAATCAAATCGAAGTCTGATTCAAATCGAATCATATAGTCTGAAACTATCGAACCGTCGATCCGATTTGATTCTAATTCCGATTAGCTTAAGTTCGAAACCAATGCTAAACACAAGAATTAATTTTAGTTATTAGTGATACGAGTGTATTTTCTTTTTATGCTCTCTCTTTTCGTGTTGTACGAGTGAATATTTCCAAATGTGAAACGATTAGGGCTGACTTTTCGGCGTTTAGTAGTTGGGTTTGGATTCCATTTCTTATTCAACTGAAGAACCAACTCCAAGTTGGTAGGTGTGAAGAAGTGTGGTTTGACGCATCGGAAGGAACACAGAAAGGACTCACAGCCACATATCTCGTACTGGTATACCAAACATGGTCTAAAAGCACCCTCGATTTAAAGCATGCTGGCGAAGAAGTCAATCGGGTTTGGTGGCGTTGACTAATTGACCCGTCTCGGTCAAAATATATGGCTTGTTTCTCTTAGATCAGAAGATTATTATTATTATTATACGAATCGGCCGATCAAGTTCACGCGTGTTGGAAATGAACAAGTAGTCATTGGATGCACGTGTATCACAAGTATTTGGATGTTGGCTAAGCATGTATCATCTCACTTGTAGGTATGTAGGTACCTATGAGGATTCTAATTGAATGGAGATACCGGATGAGTTTAGTGCAAGTCGAATCGATTAGATCCTTCTTTAATCAATTGAACTTTTTTTTTCCTCTATCTTTATGATTTATGGTCACAACAAGCTCTATACCGTAATATTTTAAGTCTTAAATAAATGTAAAAAATATAATAATAAAATTTTATATATACCTAATGGATGCGTATTAGTACGAAACAAAAGACATATATCTTTTTATCTCTAACATCTATTGTATAGTTGTTACATCCTAAACCTTGAACTTTGAACCTTAAATCTTGAGTTTTCTAAACTCTGAACCCTGAACCTTAAATATTGACTTTTCTAGACTTGTTGCTATAGGTTGCATTTCATTCTACACACCTTTAAGAATCAAAAGGCCGCACGTGTATCACAAGTATTTGCATAATTGTCAGATCCTAAACCTTGAATCCTAAACCTTGACTTTTTTATCGTATCGAGAAGGTTGCACTTCATTCTACACACCTTTAAGAATCAAAAGGCCAACACCACACCTCGGCGAGAAGAATTTAAGAGAGATGTGCACCTCTAGTCCACTCTGCTTCGGCTGATGCCTAAGTAGAGTCTTTGTGTCTTCTAGTATTCTACAGATGACAGCAACGTCCGTGAAGTAAATTGTTCCTTCCCTTTGTTCGTCCACAAGCTGACGCACCTGATCTCATTCATTCATCTGCCACAAGGCGGCAAGAAACCTTGGAAATATATATATGTATATACATATATATATATATATATGTATATATATATATTGTACCATGCCAAGTCAGTTAAGTAGTAGCCACTAGAATAATCTATGTGATTTGTCTGTGTTTGGTGTCCAGATGCATTGAGAACCTTGTAGCCTTTTCTAGAATATGATTAAGCTATATTATTGTGTCACTTGTCACGAAGCTTCTGGACTGGTCTCAAAATGTTCCATTTATTCACTTATCATTATAACAAGGTATATATATATATAATATATATATAATTATAAATTATAAGTCTCATTTATTTAAGGTCAGCTACGTGGATATTTTTTGTTGTTATTGAGATCCATAAAAAAAATATATGTTTAATTAAGTTTAGAACATTTAAATTTAAATTTATAGTTTCTATTAAAATCTTTTTATGTCTTCCTCTATATGTTTTTGAGTCACTAATATTAATCATTTTACCTTTTTTGACTATAAGGTATCCATACCATTTTAAATATATATTTTTTTTATCGAAGTAATAATAATTGTTCACGAATAAAAATATTTCTTTTCCTTTCTATTCTAATAACTCCACATATTCATCTTAATATTCTTATACAACACAGTATATGTTATTTCTTAACTACTCAAGATCCATAAAATTATTCTAGTGGTCTCACAATTATCTTATAAAAATAATTTAATCTAAAAAGTATTTAATGGTTACACATGACTTCTAACGTCTCATTATTTTAACATTCTTGTTTTTATTCTATGAATAATATATTTATCGATATCTCTATCTTGTTAAATAATTAATCTAAGATATCTAAAACTTTTACTTAAAGATTTTTTATCTATCTAACATAACTATATTCTTTAGTCTATTCCCAAATTTATTAAAATTATATTTTATATATTCAGTGTTAATCCTATTTAATTTAAGACCACTAGTTTTTAAATCTTACTTATATAGCTCAGGTTTAAAATTAATTTCACTAATTTTTTTAAAATATAAATTTATTGTTGTGTTCAATATAACTTTAATTAATCTAAATTGAAGTTCTATACGAAGTCATAAGTTAACAAAAACAAGGCTTCAGAGTTCACCACACATCACCCCATCAATATTTTTCCTTCAGACGGAGGTAGATATCATGTTAAGATATTTTGATTGCATCATTTTGGCAGTATCTTTGTACATGCAACTGTATTTTTCTTCTTATACAAATACGTGGTTATGTCTATTTACACAACATCAGTTTATAGATTTAATCTCGTATTGCAGGGGTTCTTGGATGAACAATTTTATCAGCTAGAGGAGTTGCAGGATGAATCCAGCCCTAATTTTGTGGAAGAAGTTGTCACATTGTTCTTCAGGGATTCATCCAGACTGATGGCCAACATTGACGAGGCCCTGTACGCACATCTCTCACCACAGTAATCTGCATGTAGAGAGTTCACACACGCTAATACCATCAACTTCTGTGCAGCCAGCAGTGCCCTCGAGATTTCGATAGGCTGGACAAATTCTTGCTCCGATTGAAGGGCAGTGCTTCCAGGTAAACACTCGGTGCCCGTATATATACACACGCATACGACATCCGAGGTTGACTAATATAGGCTTAGGGAATTGGTGTAGCATCGGTGCTGCAAAGATGAAGAACGAGTGCACCAGTTTCAGAGAATTCTGCAGTGAAGAAAACCTTGACAGGTGCTTCTCTTTCCTCGACCACGCTCGTTCACTCAGTTACTTCCATGACTGTCTGTTCATGCATCACTAACCATACATCCACACTCGTTCAGATGCCTGAGATCGTTTCAGAAGGTGAAGAATGACCACACCATCTTGAGGCACAAGTTGGAAA
>LVTN01000005.1:93012-103426 GCA_001649415.1 Musa itinerans
ATAATCTCATGTCTTTATTTATAACATCTCTGGTTAGCCCCACGTCGAAAGTGTACAAGATTAATATTCACTTATAAGAGTTGATGAGTATATTATTATCAATTTTAACTTAATTATTTTGATCAATGATTTAGATTAAACAAAATTAATAGGTCATTTAGGAATAACAAGCAAAGAAAAAAAAAATTTCTTCCATTTTTGTCCGAATTAGGAATGAGAATGAGTAGGAAAACTTACATTGTCTCTTCCCAAACCCAATTTATGATTTACTTAAACTCATACCAAAATTAAACTTTATTTTTCTAAAACTGAGATTTATGGAATCTTTATATAGGCATAAATATTGGAAAAACTCAACTCGTTGTCATTATTAAATTAATAATGAAATGACATTTGTGAATCTCACTTTACTCATCCTCACATAATTTTGAATATATAATTATTTAATTTAAATTACTCCTAAACTAGATCAAGGCGTAATCACCAAAAAAAATATTTATTTTTGTTTGTCTTTGTGAACCCTTTTATGTTATCATTTTGTGAGTTTGGAATCAAATCGAAGTCTGATTCAAATCGAATCATATAGTCTGAATCTATCGAACCGTCGATCCGATTTGATTCTAATTCCGATTAGCTTAAGTTCGAAACCAATGCTAAACACAAGAGATTTAATTTTAGTTATTAGTGATACGAGTGTATTTTCTTTTTATGCTCTCTCTTTTCGTGTTGTACGAGTGAATATTTCCAAATGTGAAACGATTAGGGCTGACTTTTCGGCGTTTAGTAGTTGGGTTTGGATTCCATTTCTTATTCAACTGAAGAACCAACTCCAAGTTGGTAGGTGTGAAGAAGTGTGGTTTGACGCATCGGAAGGAACACAGAAAGGACTCACAGCCACATATCTCGTACTGGTATACCAAACATGGTCTAAAAGCACCCTCGATTTAAAGCATGCTGGCGAAGAAGTCAATCGGGTTTGGTGGCGTTGACTAATTGACCCGTCTCGGTCAAAATATATGGCTTGTTTCTCTTAGATCAGAAGATTATTATTATTATTATACGAATCGGCCGATCAAGTTCACGCGTGTTGGAAATGAACAAGTAGTCATTGGACGCACGTGTATCACAAGTATTTGCATAATTGTCAGATCCTAAACCTTGAATCCTAAACCTTGACTTTTTTATCGTATCGAGAAGGTTGCACTTCATTCTACACACCTTTAAGAATCAAAAGGCCAACACCACACCTCGGCGAGAAGAATTTAAGAGAGATGTGCACCTCTAGTCTTCTAGTATTCTACAGATGACAGCAACGTCCGTGAAGTAAATTGTTCCTTCCCTTTGTTCGTCCACAAGCTGACGCACCTGATCTCATTCATTCATCTGCCACAAGGCGGCAAGAAACCTTGGAAACAATGCAGCTGTAGACGACGACTCGTTTAAAACGGCATGCAATTGGAATCAATGCATCAATTCTGGGTAGGATCGTCTCCATGGAAGATTTGTCCTGCCTACCACAAGCAGACCCGGAAAAGAATATTTAGGTCATAAAGTATGCATACAATTTATTACATCCCAGCACGTTTGTGCATTGAATTCTAGGCAATTAATTTAAACCATGCTTTGAATGTTTCCTGGAACTTTAAATCATAGACTCTACATAATATTATGTTATTCATGACACACAAAAAGTAACGATGCACCAAATATCACGCCCTTTAAATTACCCATCTCGATCAAACCGGTTTAACCAGACCGGACGTTCGATTTCAAATCATCGTCCCGGTTCGAGTGTCGTATCATTGCGGGAAAGAAAGGACGCAACGATCTCCATCTTCCCGCAACAACGAGGCTCGAAGTCGCCACGACCAAGAGCACGAAGAGTGCAGCACCAGGGAAAGTGGCGTGTGATGATGGTCTGTGACCAGGAAGCGAACAGTTGGCTTCACTTCCGCTTTTAAGCGCTGCCAGCGACAACGACCACGACCCCGGCGCACCAAAACGACAATCCAGTGATCCACGTGTACGGACAGAGTTGCCACAAAGCTTGATGTTTAAATCACACGAACAACAAGCCGAGACGACCGGGTCGATTCATACTAGAAAAGAACCGGGTCGGGTTGGTGGGTTCGCCATCTAATTGGGCGAAGTTACATTAAAGTATCGGTGACTTGTACCTAAAATCGCTGCCGATTGACTGCGACCAATTAAGCGGTCGAAGATTGTAAGAAACAAAGAGCTCCATACCAACCGCGCTCCTTCGTCGGTCAAGACTGTCGGCCTCGTCGCCTCGTGTATGTGCGTATATAGAAAAGCGGCTTTCCCACTACCACCCCCCAACTCCTCCTCCCCCCAATCCTTTTCTCGCTGGCCTCCTCCTTAGCTTCTTCTGCACGCTCCTCTACTGTACATAGTACGCGACGGAGCTGTGGGACACGGAAGGGAGAGGAGAGGTAAAGGGATGGAGGGCATGGAGAGAGCGTGGGACTCCGGGCGGCGGGCGAGCAGGAGCCTGAGCCGGAGCATCAGCAGGGGGATGGGCATGGGGAACTGGGGGATGGAGGACGTGTTCGCGAATAGGTCATTTAGGAATAACAAGCAAAGAAAAAAAAAATTTCTTCCATTTTTGTCCGAATTAGGAATGAGAATGAGTAGGAAAACTTACATTGTCTCTTCCCAAACCCAATTTATGATTTACTTAAACTCATACCAAAATTAAACTTTATTTTTCTAAAACTGAGATTTATGGAATCTTTATATAGGCATAAATATTGGAAAAACTCAACTCGTTGTCATTATTAAATTAATAATGAAATGACATTTGTGAATCTCACTTTACTCATCCTCACATAATTTTGAATATATAATTATTTAATTTAAATTACTCCTAAACTAGATCAAGGCGTAATCACCAAAAAAAATGTGGGGGAGCCGGAGCGGGGTGGACGACGACGAGGAGGCGCTGCGGTGGGCCGCGCTGGAGAAGCTCCCCACCTACAGCCGCCTGCGCACCGGGATCCTCCGGTCGGTGGTGGCGGAAGGGGAGCAGGGGCGGCGGCAGTACCAGCATAAGGAGGTGGACGTGCGTAAGCTGGGCGTCAACGAGCGCCAGGAGTTCATCGAGCGCGTCTTCAAGGTCGCCGAGGAGGACAACGAGCGCTTCCTCAAGAAGCTCCGCAACCGAATCGACAAGTCAGTCAGTTCTCCCTCCTCCTCCTCCTCCTCCTCCTCCTCTGGTGTCGCACGTTACAACCCACCATGTTGCATCCTATCTTTTCATCACTGGCCATATCCTTTTGCATGATGAGGAACATAACATGAAAGGCATGACCGAGCAAGCCATTAACAGTGACAATCAGTACCTGCCAATAATTTCTTTTTCCTTTCCTTTCTTTATGACAAGGATTACTCCATAAATGGATCACCCAAAGCATACTAAGCTGCGGTAAGGAATCTAGAGGCCATGAGAGAGACAGAGAGGTTAGAAGTTGGAGATCCCATCTTCTAAGCTATTATTGTGTCCTTTTCCCTAATTTTAATTTATTCAACATCTTAAATTACAAGTGCATCGGTCATCCAGAAGATAAACAATAGTACGCAGGAAGTTTCTTAGCAATTGGTTGACCTCCAATCACTACAGTACAAATGCTTCTCTCTCCATAATCTAATGCAATGGGCGGCTGTCATGATGGTGATCGCACAAGCTCTCCAACAATTCGAGACTTCTTTAGTAACATAACACCATCGAAATGATGGAGCTTCTCTTTGATCGATTCCATATTTGTGATGCAGGGTCGGCATCCAATTACCAACGGTGGAGGTGAGGTTCGAGCATCTGAACGTGGAAGCCAAATGCCATGTGGGGAACAGGGCTCTGCCGTCGCTGGCGAACACGGCCAGGGACATCGCCGAGTCGGCCGTCGGCCTCTTGGGAATCAACCTCACCAAGAGAACCTCTCTCACCATCCTCAAAGATATCTCGGGAATCATACAACCCTCAAGGTGAACACACTCCAACAAGTTGCAGACATACGAATCGAATCCACTGAAATGGCTAGCTAACAATGGTGTGATATTTCAGGATGACACTTCTATTAGGCCCTCCATCGTCTGGGAAGACCACCCTTTTGTTAGCTTTAGCTGGAAAACTAGACCCAAATTTGAAGGTTGGTGCCCGACCTCTTTCTTCCTGGGTTTAGTTCGAGCAACCTGAAATAACGCAAATCCTTCGACTTGCAGACCAAAGGAGAGATATCATACAATGGATACAGGTTGGAGGAGTTCGTGCCTCAGAAAACTGCAGCTTACATTAGCCAGAATGATGTTCATGTGGGCGAGATGACGGTCAAAGAAACATTCGACTTCTCCGCAAGGTGTCAAGGCGTAGGATCTCGATACGGTACTG
This sequence comes from Musa itinerans, assembly GCA_001649415.1. Classification (NCBI taxonomy): domain Eukaryota; kingdom Viridiplantae; phylum Streptophyta; class Magnoliopsida; order Zingiberales; family Musaceae; genus Musa; species Musa itinerans. Next base: position 97,418 of record LVTN01000005.1, read on the forward strand.
ATTCAACCCCGTCCCTTTCTCGCCTACAAACGTTGAAAAGCTAGTAGTGTAGAATTTGAGGTTGCGATTCGTGCTGCCGCCGTCGTCGTTGTGGATAAGGTTTTCGCCGAGTCCACAGAGTAGCTTGTACTGGAATCGAATGATGAAATGGTGTGTTGTTAGATCTTCTGACGGAGCTGGCGAGGAGGGAGAAGGAAGGAGGAATTCTGCCAGAAGCTGAAGTGGATCTGTTCATGAAGGCCACAGCAATCGAAGGAGTCAAGAGCAGTCTGCAAACGGATTACACGCTCCGGGTACGTTCTTCTCACTCCATTTGTGAACGCTTTCGAGGGGGGTCAAATTGGGTGGGTGGATGTTTGAGCTGGACGCCTCGGGAATCTAAAGAAATTGCTTCTAGATGCGGTGCTACTGTGAGCGAAGAGCGGTTGTCGTCTGTGTTTGACTTAGTCAACTATTTCGATCCGGGGACGGGTCGCTTGACAAAGAACGGAGGGGTGGATGGCGGGTGGGGTCCAGGGAAAGTGGATCCCATGGTGTGAATATTTAATAGATTTTTTTGAATAATAGAAAAAGAAGAAATTATATAAGATAATTATCTTTCATATTTCAATATGAGAGTAATTAATTTGGGACTTTTTTATTAAAAAATATGTTTTTCAATCATTATTATTATTATTATTATTATTCATATTCTCTCTCATTCGTTCCGGTATAGTTTCATTTTTGAGCTACAAGAGTTTTGTGATGGAGTCACGGAGGATAAAGAAGAGCCTAAGCATGGCGTTGACTGTCGTTAAATGCTGCAGATACTTGGGCTGGACATTTGCGCCGATACAATTGTGGGCGATGAGATGCAGAGAGGGATCTCCGGAGGTCAAAGGAAGCGCGTCACCACAGGTTCTTACCTTGCGAATTAATCTTGGAACAGTTCTTGAACAGTTTCCTTCCTTGAATGCGGAACTCAAAGACTTGCATGGGGCATGGCGCGATGCAGGTGAGATGATCGTCGGGCCGACCAAAGTGCTGTTCATGGACGAAATATCGACCGGCCTCGACAGCTCCACCACCTTCCAGATCGTGAAATGCCTGCAGCAGATCGTCCACCTGGGTGAGGCCACCATCCTCATGTCCCTCCTCCAGCCGGCGCCCGAGACCTTCGAGCTCTTCGACGACATCATCCTCCTCTCCGAGGGTCAGATCGTGTACCAGGGCCCCCGCGAGTTCGTCCTCGAGTTCTTCGAGGCCTGCGGCTTCCGCTGCCCCGAGCGCAAAGGCACCGCCGACTTTTTGCAGGAGGTAAGTGAACAGAGCACCGGCTGCACTTCTCCACGACCAGAATCGTGCGCGCTCGACCCTCGATGATCTCAATCTTGGTCGCAGGTCACGTCGAGGAAGGACCAGGAGCAGTACTGGGCGGACAAGGAAAGGCCGTACCGCTACATCTCCGTCTCCGAGTTCGCGCAGTGCTTCAAGCGATTCCACGTCGGTCTTCGTCTGGAGAACGAGCTCTCCGTCCCCTTCGACAAGTCGCAGAGCCACAATGCCGCCTTGGTCTTCTCCAAGAAGTCTGTTTCCACCTCGGAGCTCCTCAAGGCCTCGTTTGCCAAGGAATGGCTCCTCATCAAGCGCAACTCCTTCGTATACATCTTCAAGACCGTTCAGGTAACACGCCACAAACCCGTCGTCTTTGCTCGTAGCTCATCATCTCGGTGTCCCACGATTGACATCGTCTTCCGGTTCGATCCGCGTGAAGATTGTCATGGTGGCGCTCATAGCGTCAACCGTGTTTCTGAGGACTCGCATGCACACGAGGAACGAGGACGACGGCGTCATCTACATTGGAGCGCTCCTCTTCGGGTTGATCGTCAACGTCTTCAATGGTTTCGCGGAGCTGTCCATCGCCATCTCGCGACTCCCGGTGTTCTACAAGCACAGGGACCTGCTCTTCTATCCGGCATGGATGTTCACCTTGCCCAACTTTCTCCTCCGGATTCCCATATCGATCCTGGAAACCGTGGTTTGGACTGTCATGACCTACTACACCATAGGCTATGCTCCGGAGGCCAGCAGGTAAACTTCGAGCTCAGCTCCAAAAGACTTGCTGATCTTCTTTTCTGAGCCGTGGCGCTCACTGTTCTCTGCGTCACAGGTTCTTCAAGCAGCTGGTGCTGGTGTTCCTGATCCAGCAGATGGCGGCAGGGCTGTTCAGAACTGTCGCGGGTCTTTGTAGGTCCATGATCATCTCCAACACCGGTGGGGCTCTGTCCGTGCTCATCATCTTTGTTCTTGGAGGCTTCATTCTACCCAAAGGTACTCACTCATTCAGGACACAAAACAGTGCAAGTCCATCTTACTGACAAGATCTTCACTGCTCACCGAACCTTCTCTTTCTTCGCCGACAGATGTGATTCCGAAATGGTGGATATGGGGCTTCTGGATTTCGCCACTTACCTACGGATACAACGCTTTAGCGGTGAACGAGTTTTTGGCTCCGAGGTGGATGAACAAACCAGTAAGTTTCTCGTTACCCATGAAACGTGATATCTTTTTGATAAGCCATCCTTTGTCGTCGTCGGCGCAAACATAACCTATAAGTCTTATATTGTATTGATGGAGAGATTTGTGCGTTCGGTGACAGTCATCAGATGATCGACCGTTAGGAAGGGCAATCCTCGAAAACGCTAATGTCTTCCCGGAGGCTCGATGGTATTGGATTGGTGCCGGTGCGCTTCTGGGATTCAGCATCCTCTTCAATTTGCTTTTCACCTTCTTCCTCATGTATCTGAATCGTAAGGCCTCAACCTGTCTCTCTCCGTACATTTCACCTTCCTGTTCTTCTCGGTTGAGCTCAGATTGTACTTCGACGCAGCTATCGGAAAACCGCAAGCTGTTATATCTGAAGAAACAGCAGCAGAGATGGAGGAAAACCGAGACGAGACAAGAGAGTCGCCGAGAATCAGGAGGGCGGCCTCCGAGAACGATTCTTTACCTCGGGAACTGTCGAAGAAGGACGGAAACAATGCCAGTAAGTGGCGGAATCAGAACACCAGCGCTCGCCTTTGTTGCTGTGTTCTAACTTAAGCTCATTCTCGCAGGAGAAATGATGATGCTGCGGATGAGCCCCAGCGGGACGAACAGGCTCAACCGTGACATGTCCATCGATGAGGCCGCCACCGGCGTTGCACCCAAAAGAGGAATGGTTCTTCCGTTCACGCCTCTGGCCATGTCCTTTGATGAAGTCAATTACTATGTCGACATGCCTGCGGTGAGCTCTCTCAGTCATTTTTCGAGCTTTGAACCAAGTAGCATGAATCAGTAACGATGGATGCACCGATTTGCTCACCAGGAAATGAAAGATCAAGGAGTCACAGAAGATAGGCTGCAGCTCCTAAGGAACGTAACAGGGGCGTTCCGGCCGGGCGTCCTCACAGCCCTCATGGGCGTGAGTGGGGCTGGGAAAACCACCCTCATGGATGTTTTGGCTGGCAGAAAGACCGGTGGCTACGTCGAGGGGGATATCCGCATCTCCGGCTATCCCAAGAACCAAGAGACTTTCGCAAGGATTTCCGGGTATTGTGAGCAGAACGATATCCACTCACCTCAGGTCACCGTCCGGGAGTCCTTGATATACTCTGCTTTCCTCCGTCTCCCCAAGGAAGTCAGCGACGAAGAAAAGCTGGTGAGTCCAATTGGTCTTGGCATTCGTGCAGGGGAAGTGATATATGTGATGTACTAAAGGTGATCCCTGTGATCTCAGAAATTTGTTGATGAGGTGATGGAGCTGGTGGAGCTCGACAACCTGAGAGATGCCATAGTGGGACTGCCGGGCATCACAGGGCTGTCCACGGAACAAAGGAAGAGACTGACGATTGCCGTGGAACTCGTTGCTAATCCCTCCATCATCTTCATGGACGAACCAACCTCAGGCCTCGATGCAAGAGCAGCAGCCATCGTCATGAGAACCGTGAGGAACACAGTCGACACCGGAAGAACTGTTGTTTGTACGATCCACCAACCAAGCATCGACATATTCGAGGCCTTCGACGAGGTCTGCCCATCTCGAAACGCTTCTATGTGAGATCATACAATAATGCATGCTTGCTTAATGCTTATGTTTCTGATCACGCAACAGCTGCTGCTCATGAAAAGAGGCGGCCAAGTGATCTACTCTGGACCATTGGGAAGAAACTCTCACAAGATAGTCGAATACTTCGAGGTAAATTTGAAGTCATCATTAGCTGCATCGTCGATTACGGCATGGTGAGAAGGAGAAACGACAGCTCTTGCTTTACATGTTTCAGGCGATTCCTGGAGTTCCAAAGATAAAGGACAAGTACAATCCTGCGACATGGATGCTGGAAGTCAGTTCGGTTGCAGCTGAAGTACGTCTACAGATGGACTTCGCCGAGTACTACAAATCATCAGCTCTCTACCAGTAAGTAGTGAAACCGAGAGATCAGTGGCCATGCAGATATGAACTGATTTCTGATAAGCTTTGTTTTGCTTGCAACGAAACTATGGCTACCAGGCGCAACAAAGCATTGGTTGGTGAGCTCAGTAATCCGGCATCAGGAACAAATGATCTCTACTTCCCCACGCAGTACTCCGAGTCTTCTTGGGGGCAGTTCAAGGCCTGCCTCTGGAAGCAATGGTGGACCTACTGGAGGAGCCCTGATTACAACCTGGTCAGATTTTTCTTCACCTTGGTCACTGCTCTGTTGCTAGGCTCCATATTTTGGAGAATTGGCCATAAGAGGTACGTAGATGCAGTACGTGCTGTTCTCTCATCTCTTGGGATGCACAGAGATTAACTGGTGGTTTTCCTCTGTGCTGCAGTGGAAGCTCAAACAATCTTAGGATCGTCATCGGGGCGATGTATGCGGCGGTCTTGTTCGTCGGCGTCAACAACTGCTCGACGGTGCAACCACTGGTAGCGATCGAGAGGACGGTGTTCTACCGAGAAAGGGCTGCTGGAATGTACTCCGCTTTACCGTATGCCATGGCTCAGGTAAGGGGGGGGGAGCGTCGCTGATTCGAGCGTTAATGCGACAGTGTTATTATCATCGAATGATTGGATCCAATGGCGTTGAATCGCTGCAGGTGCTCGTGGAAATCCCGTACGTGGTGATTCAGGCAGCGTACTACTCGCTCATCGTGTACTCCATGATGAGCTTCCAGTGGACGGCGGCAAAATTCTTTTGGTTCTACTTCATCTCCCTCTTCTCCTTCCTTTACTTCACTTACTATGGCATGATGACCGTGTCACTGTCACCGAACCATCAAGTTGCTGCGATCTTTGCCTCCACCTTCTACTCCGTCTTTAACCTCTTCTCAGGCTTCTTCATCCCCAGACCGGTAAGTTTCTCCCGTTCGATCTTGCCATTTACTTTTGTCGTGTGGAGTTGTATCAGTAACCCAAGGTTCTGTGATGGATTGCAGAGGATTCCCAAATGGTGGGTGTGGTACTACTGGATTTGCCCATTGCAATGGACGGTGTACGGTCTCATAGTAACACAGTACGGGGATTTAGAGAGCGAGATCAGTGTGCCTGGCTCGGAGACCCCAATAAGGACCAAGGACTATGTGAAGGACCATTTTGGATACCACACTGACTTCATGCCTGTGGTGGCCATCGTGCTGGTCGGCTTTGCTCTCTTCTTTGCTTTCATGTTTGCTTACTGCATCAAGAAGCTCAACTTCCAGCAGAGGTAGGGGGGAGAGAGGGCAGCGAAGTTTGAGCATGCCTCGGGTGGTGATGAGGAGTCCCCATCGCTTCAGCACAGACAGAGAGAGGTCGGTCCAAAGCGGCTTCTCGGATTTTGTAGGTTAAGGTTTCCTTGCGCTATTCATTGTTACTATACGTGTTCTAGTATTCGACTGCGAAGACGATTGATTTAGTTGTAAATATAGTGATGATTGTATGAAGCAAGTTGTATTGATTTAATGAGAGAAAGTATGACTTCAGATCACTTCTTATAAAGGAAATTAGATACGACACTCCAATGCATA